>PVLA01008312.1:0-90484 GCA_004027455.1 Hydrochoerus hydrochaeris
ATTTCATTTGTATTTGTTGCTGCATCTTCATTCACATATTTTATTCTTAGGTTATAAATCCTCTTGTCATCTTCTAGCCTTTGTATCATTGCTTCCTGGTTCCTTGTTATTTTTAAGAGATCCTTCCTTTCACAATCATACTTTGCAAATCTATCTTCAAGTTTTGAAAGTTTGTCTTTAGTTTCTGTTAAAAGGTTTTTCCAGCTTTCAGTGGAGTTTTTAATTTCCCAATATTCACTTTGGATCTGTTTCATATATTCTAGGTTTTGTTTATATTCTTCATCAAAGGCTTCTCTCCTTTCTCTGGGTTCCTCTATTTTTCATTTGCGTCTACTTGAGGATTACCCAGGACTTCTTTTATTAATCTTCTTATATCTTGCTTCTCCTGAGTTAGAATTTCAGATTTAAATTCAACGATGAGGTCACGGAGGTATTTCTTTATTTCCGATGAAGCTGTCTCTGACATTACAGGTTTGCTGCTCTCAACCTTACCTCTGCTGGACTCACTTTCCCTGGTTCCTCAGTTGGGGACCTTTTGCTCTTTCTCTGTCTTGTCATGTTTCCAGCCCCCTTCAGACAGGTGAGTGGTGGAGGTCTCTTGGCCTTTTGTCTTGCTTACAGTTTTTCTGCAGCACACTTGCTAGGGAAGTGCCGCCCCCCCCAGTCCACTGCGGATCTGCAAGTTGCATGCTGGGACCTGGCTCCTCCCCCTATGCTGGTCAACCAGTTTATGCTTCAACAAGTTTATGTGTTCCCTGGGGATGCCACTGGCCCAGAAAAGCCTCGTCCCTGGCTATTGGGTTTCAACCTAGGGTATGGCCCAGCCCAAGCAGATCCCACCAATCTGCTTTGAGTCATTGGCGGATGCTGCCTTGGGTTTTGATTCAAGCTGGCCCTGCACAACTCCAAAATGTTGCCCACCCGGTCCTCCTGATCTGGGGAATCCAGTTCCTGTCACCAAAGTTCACGCAGCTTGACTGGCTGTTTCCACTCTGTCTCAGCGCCTCCTCCAGCCAAGGGGTCTGGAGCTCACCAACCCCAGCTCTTGGCAGGGCCGTGATCTCAGCTCGATCGTGAGTCACCTGACTCTATGACGTTCCAGTACAGCGATCGGGGTTTGTCCAGCTCCAGCCCTCCGTCCATGCTTCTTCTTCTTTCTTTTTCCTCAGTTTCTTCCTGGGACATGAGAATTCCTCTCCTTTTGTCTGGCTTTCTCCATGTTGCCAGATTCCAGCATCTGAGTTGTTTTTAATTTTTTTTCCTCAGAGAGGCTCTCTTATTGTGCCACCAGTCAGCCATCTTGCAATCTCCTTTTTTAGCTTTTCATACGTTCTCAATAGTAAGCCTTTGTCTGAGGAACAGCTGGAAAACATTTTCTCCCACTTTGTGGGTTTTCTCTTCACTCTGTTGGTTGTTTCTCTTGCTGTGAAAAAGCATTTAATAGAGTGAGATCCCATTTGTTGATTCTTTGCGATAGTTCCTGTGCAATCTGGGGTTTGTTCATAAAGTCTTTGCCTACACTAATGTCTTCAAGAGTTTAACCTACTCTATCTTCTAGCAGATTTAATGTTACTGTTTTAATATTAAGATCTTTGATTCATTCTGATTTTAAATTAGTATATGTTAAAAGATATGGGTCCAGTTTTAATCTTCAGCATGTGTAGAGCCAGTTTTTACAGCATCATTTATTAAAGATGCTATCTTTCTTCCAGTGAATATGTTTGGTACCTTTGTCAAAAATAAGGTGGCTCTGTTTGTCTGCAGTTGTTTCTGAATCTTCTAATTTTTTCCATTGATCTTTGGGTCTGTTTTTTTGCCAGTACTACACTGTTTTTATCATAGTAGCTTTACAGTATAATTTCAAGTCAAGACCCTCTGTCTTGTCTTTGTTGTCCAGGACTTCTTTTGCTCTTCTAGGTATACACCACTTTTAATAAAATTTTTCAGCAAGAAAGATAATGAAAGGTGTAACACCAAAAGTTCAGAAATAAGATAAAGATGTATACTGCTTTAAGTACCAATCAATATTTTTCTGGAAGTTCTGGTAAACAAAATAAGACAAAGAGAATAGATTAAAACATTGAAAACAAGGGAAATATAACTGTTATTAGATTATATGAATATGACATAACAAAATCAAGTGAATTAATAAATTATAGGTAATAACAGCATTCACTAAGATACATGGATAGAAAACCAATGCATGAAAGTTTTCCTCATCCTTATTTTTTTTTCAGGAATTTTTAAAAATTCAAAATAGAACACACTAAATCAGGAGGGGTGACATTCTCTTGTAACCCCAGCACTCAGGAAGCTGAGGCAGGAGGATCATTGCAAATTCAAGATCAGCCTGAGCTAGAAAGTGAACCCAAGGCCAGCCTGAACTGCATAGAGATTCTGCCTCAAAAAGACAAAGAAAAAAAAAGACCACAATCACAGAAACAATAAGCACTTTAACAAGTCCAAAGAAATGGAAACACTGTGGCACTCACTCTCACACCATATTGGAGTGAAACCAGGTGACAGCAGAAACACACTTAGAATAAAATGGTTTTTTTCACTCTATTCTCCTGTTAATCTTTTCATATAAGACAAGCTATACAATGTTCAAGCTTGTCTGTCTGATTTGCTTCACTTAATGTTCTGGTCTCAAGGTATATTCATTTTTCTACAAATGCCTCAAGTTTGTCTTTCTTAATAGCAGAGTAAATGGCTACTTCCTTCAGGGATCAAATGGAAGATTGACCTTATTGGTACCACCCATCTGAGATTTCCTATTGACTCTTCTTTGCATAAAATCATCTATGCCCTGGAGTCATCACAGGATTATACTACAGGATAAGATACTTCTAAGCATAAAATCATTTATGTCCCCTTGAGTCATCCCAGGATTATACTCCAGGACAAAATTACAAATATCAGGATTACATTTTCTATGGGAGAGTCAAACTATACTATGTATGTATATGTAATGTTTATTCATGCATTGATAGACACTTGTATCAATACCCTTTTTAGCATTTGTAAACAGACTTCTATAAACATGAGGGTGTAAGTGTCTCAACATACTAATTCTACTTCCTTTGGATATATATTCATGCTATTCAGCCTTTCATTATTGTAAAAAATACCTGATATAATCCACTTAAATAAGAAAGATCTATTTTAGTTCAGAGTTTAGGAAGTTTAAGTCCATAGTCACTTGCCATCATTGCCTTTGGATCTTTGGTGAGGTACTCCATTACGGTGGTGTTATGGTTTGTATCTTGATGTACCCCCAAAAGCTCATGTAGTCTTGGCAGGTGGGCTTTTCAGAGATGGCTGAATCTACAGTTTACTTTGATTCATGGTCTAATGCTGGGATTAAGGGTGTGTAGACTGCATAGACATAGGGACAGAAAGAGTCTTTTTCCATTGTTGCTCTTGCTGTCTTCTGTGGCCATGAACCATTGTCCTCTGCCATGCACTACTCAGTCTTGGAGCCAACCAATTATGGATTAAAACCTCCACAAATTGTGAGCTTTGGCTTTCCTCCTTTAACTTTGGGCATCAGGTATTTTGTCTCAGCAATGAGAAAAGTAACTAAGATAGATGGGAATATCTAGCCAAAGAAGCTGCTCACCTTACAAGAAGCAAAGAGAAAGAAAGACTGGGGCCTCCTAATCTTCTGCAAGGCACACCCCCAGTGACCTTACTTCCTCCCACCAAATCCCCCTCTTTAAGTCTCTACACCACAGACAGGGAACTGCGCTTGACCACATGGGCCTTGGGGAACAATGCTCAACTATGCCATACTGAGGTTCCTGAATCATGGTACTTGGTTTATTGTTGTTGTTGTTGTTTTTGGTCTTTTTGACAGGGTCTTGCTATGCAGTTCAGGCTGGTCTTGAGGTGACTTTGTATCTTAAGCTGGTCTTAAATTTGTAGTGATCCTCTTGCCTCACTCCCAAGTGCTAGGATTGGCTACTTCTTCTGTTAATATGTTGAGGAACCTCCATACTGTTTTCCTTAATGGCTACACTGGTTTATAGCTCTACTAACAGTGAGTAATGGTTCCTTTTTTTCCCACATCCTTGCCAGCACTTGTCATCTTTTGTGTTTTCGATAACTGTCATTCTAACTGGAGTGAGGTGGCATCTCATAGTGGTTTTTGTTGGCATTTTCCTAAGTATTGAGCATTCTTTACCTGCACCTTTGGCACTCTATATGCCTCAGAGAAATTTCTATTCAAGCCTGTGACCCTTGTTTAATTAGGCTGCTTTCTTTGTTACTCTCAAGTGTTGCATGTTTTAAAAAGATGATATGAAAGTAGAAGGGAGACCCTTAGTAGAAGGGGATTATTGGCAAGGGAGGGTAACTGGGGAATGATAATCATCCAAATGTATTCTAGACACTGAAGCTTAACAGCTGTAAAATTCATAGGCACTAAGAAATTTTTAGAATTAGAAAAATTTGGCTTGCATTTTTATTTTGTTTTAAAAATTATTGTAACATTAACTCTGAAGTTACCAGATCCCACATTAATAAATTAATATGCTCTGAGAAAAAATATTTTTCATGTTATTTTAAATATCTCTTTATACTGAACAGAATTGATCTTTCTTGAAACAGTTCAGTGCTAATTATTAAATAATCATTTAAAAATTCAGAGGTACAATCTCCCTGCTCCAGTGCTGTTTTTCTTATCAAATACTTCTCAGCTGTTATCACAGTGTTTATTTCTACATACACATTTTTGAATTATTCCATCAAATTCTCCCCTAAGAAAAAAACTGCTAGTTCATTTCAACAACATATATCCCAGATGTCTTTAGTTATTTAACAATACACAAATACCACAAACAACTGGAAGAAATTGAGTTGAGTATCTTTTATATCTAAAAGAAAAGGGATTTCTAAGAATAAAAGGCAAAGGAAGAAAAATAAAATTAAGAGATTGATATATCTAACAGTTTGACCATTTCGCTTTTGTGTTAGTTTTGCTAAGTGGATAAACTTGAAGAAAACAGTTCTCTGATCATCGGTGCCCTCTTCTGTGCATCTGAGAAATAAACTCATTCCTAGTGATTTTATGGAGCATCAAATACTGAGTCATATTGAAGAAGCACAGGAATAAAAGAATACTTCATTAATCTGTGGTGTAATTGTATGAATAGACCTTGCTACCGTACAATGCTGTGACTTGAAGTTTAAAAGTTTAAGTGTTCAAAATAGAGATTATAGTACCAAAATGATAATCAACCAATGTGCAAAACAGTTATTATCCTCATTTTAATCCAGTCCAAAAATGACCATTCATGCCCTCAGCTCAATCAGCTCCTCTCACACCATCATCCGTCTCTATTTTCCTGGATTCTTAGTATTGTCTGAAATTTCTGCAATAAACATTCACTATTTCTAGGTTAATGCTTTATTTTTATTTCAAACAAAATATGATTGTTTTCATAAAAGTTTTTTTTCTATTTTTAAGTTTTTCCAAGTTTGTATAATAAATATAGAAAAAGATAAAAATGATCACTGTTTTATTTTGGAAAAAACCTTCTTTAGGAGATTGTTAATTTTTATAGCCTCAGTGGTGTGGAGCACATAAAGACGGAATCTAGGACACAACTGTAGCAAGGTTAAGTATGCTATAAAAACAATGAATCAACAGAAAAAAAAACCCTCAAAAAACAAAAAACAAAACACCATGGCAACAATGAAGAAAGATATTCTGCCCACATCTGGGAGATAAATTTGCTACACTCACACTCACTGAGTTGCTGTGCTATGAATGAGTGTGCCAGGAATCCTTGCCAAGCCAGAAGCTGTATGAGACCAGCCTGGGCTCTGTAGGGAATGCAAGACTGGGCTGGACTACATGTGAGTGAGATGGTATCCCAGAAAGAAAAGAAAAAGTTAAAAAAAGAAAGGAAATGGGAGAGGAGGAAGGGAGGATAGGTTTTAATTTTATTTACAGTTTTAAAAATAATAATGACAATATTCTCTACACTACTGTACTCTGTTTCTACATGAGGATAAACAGCAAAGTAGACAGATTAGACAATAACTGTAATAGATCCCTTTGATTTTGTTCTGAGATGTGAAGCTGACAGCACCATGGGGGCAGATTATGGCAACAAACATTTCAGCAACACATATCTTTCCTAACTGTGGTCATCTGAATAATTTCTCTAGGAGCTTGACGCTTAATCTCACCAATCACAACAGTGCTTTTAAAAATGCTGATGTTGGGAGTATCCAGAACATTATTATTAGCTATAGTCACGTACTCTGCTAGCTACAGTAATCTACTCTGTTGCAAATTACCACAACTTCCAACGTATATAACATGCATGAGTAATACATGAGTACTATATAAATATGTATAATCATGCATTTTTAATAAAAATAACAGAACAAAATGAAAAATATTTTTTAAAAAGTGTAGCACTTTGGTTGCTAAGACTAAAAAACTGATCTTCCTCTTTGGCTTTTTTCCTTTTATGTTTAGTCTCCTAAATGCTAGCAGACTCATTTACAGGAAAGTCTGAAAATTTGAATGTCTTCATTTGACCTGTGACAAATTAACAGTTTGTTATTCTCAAAAGCCAAAGAATCTCATTTGCCCAGCATAAGACAGTCATTTTTTTTTTTCAGTTTGTTGATAAATTCTTCAATTGTTTACCTGGGAAAATTTCACAGAGGGTACTGAAGCTTTTCCACACACTTAGCTAAATGGTCAACTAGAAGTATAAAGTGTGATTTGAACATCTTATCACTTGCTGTGAAGGTAGTGTCACTGACTCATATCTAAGGATACAATGAAATCTTCATTTGAGTAGGCATTGCTTTATTTTACTAAAGTGAACAAATTTATGGGTTTTTTTGTTTCTTTGTTTGTTTTGTCTTTTTGAGACAGGGTCTCACAATGTGGTTCAGGCTGGTCTTGAACTCACAATGATCCTCCTGCCTCAGCTTCTCAAGTGCTGGTATTACAAGTGTGTGCCACCAGACCCAGCTAGAGTGAACAAATTTAAAACCAGCAACATGGAAAGACTATTTCTGGCAAAATTCAATCTTCTTTTTCCTCATAATAAGGGTGTAAAGTGAAACAATACAACTATTCATGTTATAAACCTTACACCAAGAGTATAACTAACATACTTAACAGCATAGCTATTATGAGATGCAGTTAAGAAAACAGAGGGGATAAAGAGAGGGTAAGCAAGAAAAAACTAGTTTTCTTGACTACATTGTGACCATTAAGTAGAAGAGAACAGAGCTGCTTCTAGTTTAGATCTAAGTATTTGTGTAAAACACCCCTCCCCCATGCCTTGCCCCAGCACAAATACTTACAGAGAAAAAAGGGCAACTATAGTATTCTCAATGACAAATTCACACTCAACGATTCCTCTATATCATACCCTTCTCTAATAAAAAAAAAATCTTTTGCATGTGTGTAGCACTTAACATTTATATTCCTTGTAGGAAGTAGGTACACACATAACGTCTATTAAGGCTTGTGTCTAGTTGTCCCCCAAAGCCTCATGAGCTCAGAGGTGGGGCTTTTTGGATGTGACTGGAGATTATCTAGGGTGTGTGATACTGTGATTGAGGGTGTGTGGTACAGAATTAGCCCACTGACTGAATTAGCACAGTTCTAGGTGTGGCTGAATTGATTTACTAAAAACTGATGCCCGACCTTTTAGGCCTAAAAGGCTTGTAGCCTGAATTGGACAAGACAGAGTAGCAGGGTGCTTGCTGCTTTCTATCTGCCTTGCTGTGGATTCTCTTCTGTCAAGTCCCTGTGCCATGTCCATTTGCTTTGCAGTCTGTTGACTACAGTCTAAAACTTCTACAAGCCAAAATAAAGTTTTCCTCCTCCATCTGTGGGTGTTAGATATTTTGTCTAAATAAAATTAACTAAAACAACATGTCAATTCCTTTTCTATTTCCTTTCCTTTCCTTCCCTCTACTGTCTGCCCAACCCAATACCACTTTAAAAAAATTCCTATGAGTGCCTGTTTTTTGTTGTTCTGCTTTGTTTCTGAGGTAGGGCCTCACTATGTAGTGGAGGCTGGCCTTGAACTTGTTTATGTAGCCCAGGCTGCCCTCAAACTCACAATTCTCCTGCCTCAACCTACTGAGGGGCTGGGATTACAGATGTGTGCCACCACACCTGTCTGAGTGCATGTTTGCAGTAAATAATGATTACATTCATCAGGGGATTTTGGTGTGTGATACAACACATCTAACTATTTTTACTTCCTCTTCCCCTGCTTTCTCCTTCCTCCTTTCATCTTTTGGTCCCCTGAAAGATTTTCTAAATACCTCAAATATTATTTTTTAATTTAATTGTATAAAAAGACCCCAAAATTTCATAACAAAGTAGTAACAGAAAATAACAAAAGTTAAAGCATAGTGTATTGTTGACTTCAAAGTAGTTACTCAGAGTACTAGACACAGACAAAAAATTTTTTACAAAGAAGAAACAAAGACATAATAAAACAAAACTTTCTTTTCAATGAAATAAGCTAACTAATAGTATAAATGAAACAAATTAACATGTATATTAAAGTAATTTTTAAATAGTGAAATATGTGATTTGGGGAAATGTTAAAACTTCTCCCTACTTCCAATTTATCTCTCTTCTATTTTGTGCTGTTTCTTTCTCTATTTTTTTCTTATACGAGAAACCATGTAATACGTAACCTTGTGTGCCTCAAATATGATTTAATACCTACCTACTGTCTCTTGTCCTTGGTCTGCAAAGTCCCATTTTTGTGAGGCCCTTCCCTTTCCTGAATACTAAAATGCCACCTTCTTCTTTTTTTTCAGAGCACCTTACAGATTTTTCTCCTACAATACATGTAGCGCTTACTCTGTGATATGCACTTTTTCAGTTTCCTTAGAAAAGTTAACTTCAAGTTCCTTAGAAAAGTTAAGTTCAAATTAACTCCATGAGGAATTTTGTTTTTCTATCTCCATGTTGAGTAACTTTTCCAAAGTCACACACCCCATAAATTGAATAATTAATATTTGAACCAGATAATCTGGTTTTGAGTTCCTGTTTGTGAACACTAACTATTTCATTCAGTTGAAACAGAGTGAAAGAACTGTTGAGATAAATGCCAAATTCCTTAAGGACTATTCTTTTCATGCACCTTGTATACAGTACACTTTGAAAGATCTTCACAACAGGGATAATCAATAAATATAAATAAAGAAATGAGTATAAATCCTTATGAAGAGGATACATCTTGTCAAAGGGAAGGAGAGAAAATGCTGCAAAATATAAATAGATTTTTTTTAAGTAGGAAACCTAAAGTTCAAAAAGTTAGTATATCTGATCCTCCACCCCACTTCAAAAATGTAATTATTTCTCCTTTAAAGTTCTCCAACATTCACTTCTTTTAAAATCAGGTTTTTATTATCTTACATGCTAATTTCTTCTTTGGAAGTCCTTACCTTCCCAAACCATCTCTTAACTATCACCCTTCTTACTGATGTTTCCAAAACTTTAGATAAAGAACTCTGAGCACCCCCATCCCTACTGGCTATTCTTCGGGAAAGATAGTCTGCAGGTAACATGTAATTTTTATCTTTAAGACTTGCTAGAACTTTACCCTTTTCTTCCACATTTTTTTTTCTGTTGAACAAGGAGTCACTGTCAAATGCTTTATTTATCTCTCCCTTACTGTTTGGTTTTTATTCTCTTTTGAAGAACTATCCATTTCCATTTTCTATTTCTTTACTAGTTACCCTATTTATACATAGGCTATTTTCTGATATCAAAAATTCATTTTTATATAATTCTCTTTATTTTCCAATATTTGAAAAGATAAAATGCAGACTTTAAGAGGATTACTAAAAGCCAGGCATGGCAGCATACTCCTGTAATCCAGCACTTGGGAGGCTGAGGCAGGAGAATCGTTTGGAAATTCAAGACCAGTCTGGGCTACAAAGTGAGCTCAAGGCCAGCCTGAACTACATAGTAAGACTCTGTCTCAAAAAGAAAAAACAAAAACAAAAACTAAAACAAAACAAAAAAGTATTACTAATCACATACAGCTGTATTACAGACACTTACTTAATTGACTCTGTATCACATCTTTGAATATGAAAGTTGTATTTGCCATTGGTTAGCAAATACATGAATAATTATCCTCAAACCCTTAACAAAGTCACAGACCAAAGTTCGTCTGACAGCTCTACTTAGCAGCTCTCTTTCAATGTTGACTCAGAGAAGTTCTATTCTTCCAGAATCTTTTGTTTACAGTTATGCCAATAGAAGAGTCCAGTTCTGCAAATGATACAAATATTCTACACTCTATTTCCTGGCTACATGGCTTCAAACTAAATGACCTAACTGTAACAGATGCTTTTTTTTTAAAAAAAAGATTTTATTTAAAGAGAAACAAAAGCATGTAAAGGGTAGAGATAATACAGAATTCAAAAAAAAAAGAGATAGACAATAAGAAATCACTAGTAAATAAATCACATATTATCCTCTTAGAAATAGTTGCTCAAGTTACAAAATTAAAGCATACAAAGTAGATAGTAAAACAGTGAGAGTGTGAACAGCTATGCATGCATGAATCTCTACATGTATTTCTATCCTTTCTGTATTAGAGGGAAAAACAAAACTTAGCAAGACAAAACAAAACAAATTCCTATAAAAACATGAAACCAAAAAGTCGTATAAAACCACAGTACAAGGTGATCTACAATGATTACTGTGTTGTTTGTTATTATCTTCAATAGAATGTGTATATCATCAGGCATAATTGAATACAGCAGTATAATTGAGTATAGCAGTAAATAACAGTATTAGTAAAATAAAACATTGTAGACAGTATAAAACTTCAAAGGCAGGTAATAATCAAACCAGAGTAGATATTCTAGTGGATCTTGTCAACTTAAGTGCAGTTGCCTATACTCTCAGACTTGATACTATCAATCATAACAGCTTTGAGTAAAATCTATCAATACAAAACAGTGATCCAACAAACCAGATTCAATTATGATCAGTCATGGTAAAACTGTGTAGGTTTTACAGAGCTTTAGATTAAGTTAATAGGAAGTTAAGGATGATTACCATACTATATCCTGTTATTTTCAGGATTACTGTCTGTGCCCTCAAATCTAGTACAGGTAGAATGACTGGAACAGAATATAATACATCTAAGCAGAGTAGTGTGAGTAATGTGTGTTTTAAATCCGGGTGCACTATTAACAATATAGCATATCAAGGCCATCTATGTTAGAGTTTCTAGTTATCCTTCTCTGCCTCATTTCTGCTATGCTGCTTTTCTGCCTTTGTTTAGTATTCTCCTTCATTCTACTGCCCGCCCCACTCATTGAGGCCTTTCTGCCACTGTTCCTAAAATCCTGGTATTTTTTTTCTCTCTCTCTAGAATGTCCTTCAGCATTCTCTGTAGGGTTGGATTGGTGGTCACAAACTTGCCCAGTTCCTCTTTGTCATGGAAGCATCTTGTTTCTCCATTAATTTCTAGTGACAGTTTTACAGGGTACATTAATCTGGGCTGAAGGCCACCTTCCTTCAGGACTTGAAAGACTTTACTCCAAGCTCTTCTTGATCTGATGGTCTGGGTCGAGAAGTCAGCCATGATTCTGATGAGTTTACCTTTATAGGTAATCTGTTTCTTTTCTCTGATGGCTTTTAATATTCTGTTTTTATATTGAATTTGTGGCATCTTGATTATTATATGTCTGGGTGTAGCTCTGTTTTGGTTGTAGGTGGCTGGAATTCTGTATGCCTCACACAACTGAATGTCATTTTCTTTTCCCATGCTTGGGAAGTTTTCCTTAATTATTTCCATGAATAGGCTTTGTAATTCACCTGTATGTATTCCTCCTTCTTCATTCACGTTTCTTATTCTTAAATTGTAGATTCTCTTGTCATCTTCTGGCCTTTGTATTGTTACTGCCTGTTTCCTTGTTATTTTTAAGAGATCTTTCCTTTCATGATCACACATTGCAAACTTGTCTTCAAGTTTTGATAGTCTATCCTTAGTTTTTTTTAAGGCATTTTGCCAGCTTTCAATGGAGTTTTTAATTTCCTAGTAGTCTCTTTGAATCTGCTTCATGTATTCTATATTTTCTTTATATTCTTTATCAAATGCTTCTCTCCTTTTTTTGTGTTCCTCCCTTCTTTTGTCTGTATCATCCTGAGAGATGCTTCCTGAGAGCATTTTTTTTTATTACTCTATTGATATCCTGCTTTACCTGATTTAATATTTCAGTTTTGAGCTCGTCTACAAGGTCCCAAAGATATCTCTTAATGTCGATTGAAGCCATGTCTGATGTTGCGTGTTTGCCGCCCTCAGCCTCGTTTTTCCTTCTTCTGGATCAGGGCTCTCAGGGTTCTGGGCTGGGGGCCTCCTCCTGCCTCTCTCCTGTCATGGCCCTGGCTTCCTCCATGCAGGTTACAGTGCAGGTCCCAGCCCCTTCCCTGTTGGCCACGTTTCCTCCGAAGCATGCTGGCAACGGAACTCCGCCCTCTCCTGCCTGCTCTTGTCACTGAGGTGTAAGCAGGCTGCATATGCCTGCCCTTCCCCACTGGGCCAGCCAAACTTCAGGGGCAATCACATGGTTAGTGCTTGCTAGGTGCAGGGAATCGATTTGGGATGACTCATTGGGTCCTGGCCAGAGGCGCAGCCCAGTCCAAGCAAATCTCACGAATCTGCTCTGGGGAGGGAGCAACCAACTGAAGTCACTGTCACTCCCAGTTCAGGCTCCTCCTGCCCGCTTCCAACATGTCTCCCATTTGGTCACGCCCTTCCCGTGGTGGGGGTCTCACTCCCAGCACTGACTGTGGATCAATGAAGGTTCCTCCACCAGCTCTGCTCTCTGCTGTCCGTTGGGCTCAGCAACCCCCAACTTCAGCACTGCTGTGCTTCCTGTGAGTGGCAGTGGGAACGAGTTTGGGCAACTCTGCCAGTCAGCACGGATTCAAGCTGGTGCAAATTTGGCGGATTATCACAAAAACGCTGTGTCCCGTAGTTTTTAGCTGTTTCAGTTGTAGTCCCAAAGTATTTGATGAGCTTTTTAAAGTTTTAATTTCTTTCTGTGTCAAGACGATCCATCTCCCTCTGTCTGGGTCTCTCCAGGGTATTTTATTCTGGCATATGAATTGTTTCTCCCAGGAGGCTTTGTATTCTGTTGCTTGGCCATCTTGTTTTCTATCCTAACAGATGCTTTGAACTATAGTATTCCTATATGCCCAAGAAGTAAAAACAAGACAGGTGTCTAGGCACTCTCTGCTATGTCCTCTTTTTTTTAGCCATTCATTGTTTCTCTTTTTGAATTTAGTATTAGTACAGCTCTGCAGTAGATAATGATTCCGTTCACTGTGGGGACTTCATTCATTGACCCGTGGCAGCTCACCACTAGAACCTGCTCTGGTTGGAAACTAGTGTCACTAGTCAGTTTCCAGACTGTGCTAGCTGTTACCTATTTTAAATACCACTGCTGATCACAGAAAATACTGCTTATTCACATGTAGACTGTATTGCAAATTAACATAGGGTTTTTTTGTCCAGTTTTTCTCCAATAGACACAATATACATGAAGCGTCCAGGATGAAGTAAGTGGTCTACTCTCTCTGAAGATGCTTGTATGCAATGCACGGTGGCAGTTCTTGATTTAAACAGTGCAGAGCTTCGCTGCCTACACACTGCTATATCTCTTGGTTACCTCCTGGATTCTTTCCTTTTCTTGCTCACACTTTCTCCCAAAGTATTTTCCAATAGGATTTTTTAATGTCAGCTTTCTGAGGCTTTGTGTGCCTCATAACTCATTTTAGCCTTATAGCTAATTTGATATAAAATTCTCATTGTAATGTTCTCTTATGTCAATATTTTCTCTGTGCTATTGCAGTCTCAATGCTATTATTCTGAGGTCCTGCAAAATTCTGTCCCTATGTCTTAAATTTTCTGTTTTTTAGGAATACTTCTATTTGCTGATCCTTCCAAAGAAGTTCAGTGCCCTGATTTCTTGGCTCACTAGTTTGCTGTTTAGACATATTCACTATGAAAAAACAGTATTAACGTTTATCTAATGCTATGCATACTGAGTGTTATGGTTTTGATCTAAAATTAGCCCCAAAAGTCTCTTCAGAGGTGGGACTTTGGAAGGCAACTGAATCACAGAGGTACTATATTTACTCCACTGATGAGTTCACAGCTGAATGTGTTGTTAACAAAGGAAGGGAGGGCTGGTCAGAATAGACAGGTTACTGCAGTGTGGCCTGGCAGGGTGTATTTCTGTCCTCAGCAACTCCCTTCTCTCTGTGCTTCCTCGCTCTCATAGGCTAAGCAGCTTTCTTCCACTAAGCCCTTCCACCATGCTGTCTCTGCCTTGTAGCCAACCATGCACTGAAACCCAGAGCTAAATATCTCCTTGTCTAAGGGGGAGACACCTGAGGGTGATGCCTGACACTTTCAGGGTGTGAGGAACTATTGGCCCAGCAACAGGAAAGTGACTCATGTTATCTCCCCTAGATTATTTGTACTTTATGTCATCAATTGATGCTTCATAAGTGATTTTTGTAACTTTTCAGTTTCCTCCCTTAGGCCTTTAAGGACATTTATTGTGGATTTTAAAAGTCATTATGCTTATTGGAGGTCTAGTGTATTTATTTGGCTTCCTCTTTGAAGGATTTCTCTTTTTGTTTTTTTCTTTTCATTCATCACATTTTTGCTGTTTTCCTCTGGTCATATAATCCCTTTAGGATTTGGAGTAAAAGAATATCAACAACAACAAACAACTATGAACAACTTATACAAGCAGACTATTGAACATGTTAACACAGACAGATGACCACTGTGGCTATCCGACACAGATTCAATTGCTGAATAAATGTTTAACTAGCTATATATTATTTAGTGTCCTCATTAGGATACTATTGTGATGCTCTAAAATCATTTAATGACCCTAAATGTGTTGACTGATTTCATCTGAAGTGTATGGCAACACAATTTCTAAATTTTATCTCTGTAAGTATGAAAATACAATCCAACATTTTTTAAGATTTAAAAATAACACTTCTAAGATCATAAAAGATTAAATATAGTGAGAGAAAATACTTTCAAGGCCTGTAGTTGTGCCTATATCCTGTTGAGTCAACCAGTGAAGGTATTCTTTTCCTTCCCTGACAAAACACAAAACCAAATGATAAGAATGTATTATTTTATATAGAAAGCTTATTTATATCAAAGTTTATAACAAACAATGGTATAATTTACTGGATACTGTAATATTTGCTTTTTTTGTTAAAAAGTTTTTTTTTTTAAATCTTTTTAAACATTTTGGTCCAACACTTAAAAGTGAGGATGGTTTTAGGGACTTGCTGTAATTTAGTCCATCTTGCCACTTGACAGTTTATGGTCTTGTGATCAATCAGTCTTTAAAATATGTGTTTTATAAAAGATATAACTGCATGAATATTTGTGTCTAGGATTGATAACCATCCTTTTGAGTGATTGTTGAACAGATCTGTTTGCAGTCTCACTGCTTGACTGTCTACTTTGTATGCTCTAATTCTGTAACTTGAACAACTATTTCTAAAAGGACAATATGTGATTTATCAACCAGTGATCTCTGTTTATCCTTTCTTTGAAATTCTGTAATATTTCTACCATTTTTGTTTTTTTTTCTTTAAATAAAAAATGTTTATAAAATATGTGTTTAAATAGTGTATGCACAGGCTGTTGTCTTAGTCTGATGAAAAATTGATTCTAGTTCCAAAAGTGAATTTAGAAGAAGTTCGTTTTCCTTAAAATCACTAAGTATGAGTAAAACAAGTCTTTTGTGTTTGTTTCTTTGCTTGTTTGTTTGAGAGAGGGTCTTGCTATATTTTTCAGATTGGCTTTAAACTCACTATGGGGCCAGGAATGTAGCTCAGCGGCACAGTAGCTGGCTGGTAAGTGCAAATTCATGAGTTTGATATCCAGTATAGAAAAATAAAAGATAAACTAATTATGTATTAAATACATTGGACACACATAAGTAAAACTGCATTTTTTCTCTGATGTAAGAAACCAAAAGCATAAATAAGGAACAAAATATATAATAGGTATTGAGAAATAGGAAGAAAATATTCAAATGGGTAGGGAAACAACAAAGGGGAGAGAGGGAAAGGAAAGAAGAAGAAAGTAAAGAAAAATGAGAAAAGGAAAAAAATGGAAACAAAGGTTTTGTAAATGGAGAGGGGAGGAGGGATTGAAGGGTCAGTGGGGAAATGATGAATGAGATCACTATATACATCTAAGATGTACCAAAAACATCTCAGAGGGGAAAAAAATCCCTGTATTGGTCTAGGTTGGCCTAGAACTCACAAGCATCCTCCTGCTTCAGCCTTCCACATGCTGGGACAGAAGCATGTGCTACCACTCTTGGCAGAACAAACCTTTTCTTAAATAACTCCTCTATACTTGTTTGGGAAGGAAAGGGAAGATATTTAGCCACAAAAGCAGTAAATAATAATAATAATAATGATAAAGCTCTCATTTCAGACTAGTGCTATACATTTTATCTGATAAAAAAAAGGATCTAGAAGGTACTGCTTGACGGGCAGATGGTTACTCAGGAATTTAACTAGTATCACTAAATCAGGGAACAGTTACTCCCTCAGCAGATTCCAACACAGTGACAGTTCTGGATACTTACACTTTGAGGGCTTCTCTGAGTTACAGACCTTTTCCTTTTAGAACCGTTCTTCCATGGCTCTTACTATGAGTAACTGAGTATTTTCAGCTTGAGCTTATGCAATCTTCAGAAGCCCTTAAAATTGTACTGATACTTAGATGCTTACATTTCAAGTTCAGCATTTGCATCTCAGTTGACTACAACATAAACAATTTACAATATTTTGCTGTTATAATTTATAACTAGGTAGCCCCTAAGAGCCTCAGGCACTCATAGACAGGGCTTCTGGAAAGTGACTGGATTCTGAGGGTTCATAACTGACTTGCTGTTAGGAGGTGGGGTCTGATAGGACGAGGTGGTCACTGGGGGCATAGCTTGGAAGGGTTTGTTTCCCTCCCAAGCTCCTCCTCTCTGGAGTCTCTCTGCTCCTTGTCTGCCTTGTCCTCTGCTATGCCCCTGTGCCAAGCTCTTCTTCTCTGGAGCCAGCCAACTATGCAAGGAAAAGAGACTAAGGAAGTGTAAGCCAAAACCTATCTTTAAGCTGTGGGTGTTGGGTATTTTGTCCCAGCAACAAGTAACTAAGACATTTGCTTTTAAGTCAACACCTATCAATTACAGTAAAACCTTGGTTTGTGAGCATTTCTTCCAGGAACATTCTTGTAATCCAAAGCACTTGCACATAAAAGCAAATTTCTCTACAGTAATGGAAACTCAGATGATTTATTCCACAACTCAAAAATATTCATGTAAAAATGACTATATACTGTAACATAGTACAAAAAACAGAAAATTCAAAATATGAGGATAGGGGCTGGGGATTTAGCTCAGTGGCATAAGCACCTGCCTTGCAAGGACATGATCATGAGTTCGATCCCCGGTACCAATAAAAACCTTAAAAAAAAAAAAAAAAGAAAAAGAAAAAAAAAAAGAAATCCTGCAAAATATGGGCAAAAATAAATTAACTTTCATTTACCTTTGAATAGTTAAGTGAAGCCAACAAGAGAGAAGTATTGTGTAGGATGACTTTCCCCTATCACTAATAGGATTACTGTCATCTATTGGTTCAACAGACTCTCTCTTTTCTTGAAATTTAGCAAGGAACCTATCCAACTACACTTGCTTTTGCCTCGTTTTGAGGATTCTGTGGACATGTGGCATTGCCACAGAGAGAGACAGACCATTGGCTTAGCTGTGGTCATGTGATGTTCAGCATCATGCACTACTAGTATTACAAGACATTGCTTATTTATCAAGTTAAAATTCATTAGAAATGTCTGCTCACTTTGAGGAATGCTCCACAAAATGTGATACTAGCAGGGGCAGGGTAGAATAATGCAGGTGATGGGGGTGATCAATATATACTTTACACATGTACAAATCTGCCAATGTGAAACTCATTAATCTTATGACCAGGATGCACTAATAAAAAAGTTAAAACATAAAATATTACAAAAGCAATGAAGGCTAGTAAGGGGAGGGGAGGGAGAGGCTCTCCTGCACTGTTGATGGGAATGTAAACTAGTACAGTCTCTATGGAAATCAGTATGGAGATTCCTGAAAAAAATTTGAAAAAGATATTCCATTTGATCTGCTATACCACCATTTGGGATATTCCCTCCCAAATCAAAGACAGTACACTAAAATCATACATGCATACATGTTTATGTTGGTACCATTCACAATAATTACGATGTGGAAACAGCCTAGCTACCCACCAAGAGATAAATGGGTAAAGAAAATATGACATACATATGCTATAAAGAACAAAATTATGCCATCGGCAGGAAAATGAATGGCAGTAGAGACCATCATAAAGTGAAATAGGCCTTAGGAAGTTAAAAACTTCTTGGTTTTTTTTCCTGTTATATAAGAAAGATAATGATAAATAATTTGAAAAACCATTGGACAGGAAATTAAAAGGTAGTCTTCTAGAGATGAAGACGGGTATGTTAGTTACTTTTCTCATTGCTGAGACAAAATATCCAACACCTCAAATTAAAGGAGGAAGGATTTATTTTGACTCAGTTTTGAGAGTTGTCATTCCATGGTCAGCTGGCTCCAAGGCAAGGTGGCATGGCATAGGGGAGAAGTCTATAGCATGGCAGAGCAGATAAGAGGCAGGAAGCAGCAAGCAATAGCAGTCACAGCAGAAGTCGAAAGCCTGCCTTTTCCCTTTCATCCATTCTGGCTACAAGCCTTTTGTGTGGTGCTAGGGTGGGCTTCGGTTTCCAGTAAATCCATTCAGCCACACTCAAGAATTATGCTAATTTCAGTCAATGGACTAATTTAGTACCACACACCTTAACCTCAGTATCACACACCCTAGATTTTGCCACTTCTGAGAAGGCCCCCCCATGAGTACAGAGTTTTGGGGGACATTTAGATATAACCCATACAGATGTGTTATATATGTGTACCAGCTTCCTGCAAAGAATGTAATTCCTTCTCAGCCTTGGACTCTGAAGTCTCAGGGAGTGAGGATGAGGTAGGACTTAAAATCAAACAGTTCTGGTTCTACTTAATTTTTCAATATACTTTTGTTCAGCTAAATAAAGTTTAAAGCTCAAGTCATCTTTAAAAATGGAGATTCCAATTGTTCCTTCCTTATAGGTTACAGTTAACTTAAATAGAAATTAAGAGGGATGAGGCCCTTCTGGAATTCTGGAATCTGATGCAAACTAAAATTTTTTCTAATCTTGTTTTCTATGTTCCCTATTTTTGCAGTAACATCTTTTAAAAATGTCTTGTTTTTATTTTGAGACACGGTTTCGGACTTGGATTTCAGGTCTGTGTTACCATGGTTTATGAATGACATCTTATAGATACCTGTCCAAAGCAAATGTTGTTTCCCTCTCTGGGCTAGATAAAATGATGGTTCTTTAAAAATAAGCAAAGAGAATAAAATTTTAGGATACCACTAACTACTACTTACAACTTACTGATTTAGTAAGTATGTAAAAATGGAAACCAAAATTATCAACACAGTAATTGTCTCAAAGGAGCTAATTTAGTAATCAAAACCCTTTTTTGGAAGCAAATCCCTTGTCATGTTCCAAGAGCCTGACCACTTATCATGGGGGAAATTTTATTTTTGTCTTTTTGGGACAGAGTCTCAGTATGCAGTTCAGGCTGGCTTTGAACTCACTTTGTAGCCCAGGCCGGTCTTAAATTTGCAATGATCGTATTGCCTCAGCCTCCCTATTTCTGGGAATACAGGCATGTGCCACCATGCCCAGCTGGGAGAATTTCTTTTTTCTACTCCTCTTTCATCTAAAAAATGGTGCCATGTAATAATAATATTAAAAATAAAAATAAACTGGGCATGGTGATAACACACTTGTAATCCCAGAGTTTGGGAGGCTGAGGTACGAAGGTCACTACATGTTCAACACCAGCCTAAACTATATAGTAAGAATCTTTTCAAGAAAAGCAGGATAATTATAACTACCATTTGGGAGGCACTACTGCTTTGTGTCAGATAACACGTTTTACTTGCTAACCCCGTGTCACATCCACCCTCATAGGTGAGCACATGTGGGACATAGTTTATCAAACAACTATCTGGGCCCCAAGGGCCATTCTGGATTTGTACACCGAGCCTGACTCCCAACTTCTTAAAGGGAAAAAAATGTGCAGAGTTGAGTGGCCCACATACCTAATCATGAAGTGTTCTGTTATTCTAAAAGATGACAAAGATATCCTTTAAAAATGCAGATCCAATTATATTATTCCCTTGAATCACTTGAGATATTTGTTGAAATGATCCCTATGAAGAACCTGAAATGGTCCCTATGAAGATCTCAATGATTAGAACCAGGGATCTGCATTTTCCTATAAAAGTTTCCCTATAAACCTTTGTACAATACAGTTTCAGAACTTCTGGTTCTGAAGTTCAGACTGGTTCAAATTCAGACTCATTTTGGCATTAATAATGTTTTCAGAGTGAGGTAGGATGGTACACACCTGTAATCCCAGCACTTGGGAGGCTGAGGCAAGAGGATGACAACAAATCAGAGGCCAGCCTATGCTACACAGTGAGATCACAGACATCCTGGATTACACAGGGAGATCCTGTCTCAAAAATCCAACCAATTACCTTAACAAATACAGTACTTTGAGCAGTGCCTGCTGTGTAATAAACATTCAACAAACACCTGTGGGGCAGGGATGGGGGGAGAAGAGAAGAGTAAGTCAGGCTGCTGAAGTTTTAGATAAAATTAAGGCTTTGAAAGGACAGGCTAGATCTTTTGCTGAAAGTCAGTCTGCACTTATAATAATTTCAAGCTTCAACTGTTTTTTCTTTCTCCAAAAAATTAGTCCTTGAATTAACTAAGTGTGAATTTAAGTACGTGGCCCTTAAATGCCTTTCGCTCCTGTTTTTAATGTTCCTTTCTCTTCTTGTACTGGCATGTGGACAGGTGGTGCTGATCAAATGAATTGATTTAGATGGAGACTGACTGACTTAGACAAGCACACTTGCATTGAGCCCTCAGTCAGTCAAAAGCAGCAGTTGCACATTTGTATTCTAGGTATTCTGAATTGCTAAAATAGCCCTGGAAATTGCTGCAAAACATCCAGCTTGGTTTAAGAGTTTAAGACCAACCTAAGAAGTCTCCTGTTAGGTTTTTCAACCACTTCCCATCCCAAGCCCTCACCACTGGCCAAAAAAAGACAAAACAAACAACACAACACTGATGTATAAATGCTCCCACATACTACTCATTAAAATAGGAAATTAGAACTGGGATAAACCTTAGAATATTATAAGCTATACTTAAAAGTTTTTATAGCATTTTATATTTATATAATGTAATATGACATTTATATTTATAAACTTTCAAAGACATAACTCTTTGATCTTAACACTAACTCTAGGTAGTTGATAGTGTCTTAATTTTGTGTGTGAAGAAACTGAAGCTATATGACTGCCCAAAGTGAAGGAAAGTTGAGTCCAGCTCCTTATTGGATAAATGGTAAAATCAAGGAACAAAGACAGTAACATAACAGTCAGTTGTATGATGATTGCAGGCAGAATACACACCTCCTAACATTCATCCTGTTTTCTCTCTGTTTATACTTTTTTTCTTCTCTTTGCTCAGTTCTTAGTTGGTTTCTCTTGTGGCTGGCACTCTGTTGGAGCTCCACAGTAGCTTAAATTTTACCTAAAGTTATAATTGTTATAAAGTTGACATATACAAATATGGTGCAAATGCAAAAGAGGCACCTAATTTAGTTAGGCAGAGACTGGCAAGGAAGATTCCTAGATAAGAAGCAGGATGAGCTGAAACCTGTGTAGTAAAATAGTGCTTTTCATGCAGGAAGTGCTAAGAGAATATTCCAGAAGAAAGGAGCAATTAAATAATTCATAGTTATTCTACTATTACATGACTCCATAGTACCATACATTATACTTAACATTTTCCACTGGAGGTGTAAATTAGTCATTGTCTTTGCTTTCTTTCTTTTTTTCCAATTTATGCAACCAATAACTTTATTAAATCAATGACAGTTTAAGAATTTATGTATATGCACTTTAAAGAGAACACATAATAAAAGGAAAGGTTAACTATAACAACATATATGCAAAGATTTACCAGGCAAATAAATATAAAGAAGTAGTTATAGAAATACCAGAAATGTGGGGCAATAATCATTAAACAGAAATATGCTGTCAAGTTATTTTGAAACAAAGGTCAATCATGTAAATATTTTTTTCTTTAGGTAACCTTTTTTCATAGCTAAATACATAAATAAAAATAAACTAGAGACAATACTGGGAATTTTAATGTGACATTAATCTTCATTTGTAGATTAAAAAGAGCAAATATCTTCATTCATAGAAAACTTTAGTATTTCTCCTTACAGACTTCTTTTGTTTAGGTAGCATATAGCATCCTTTCTTTTTCATCTCCCTTTTGCCCTGTACTGCAAGTGCTGGTGGCGTGAGGTGATTAAGCCAGACCATGCCCAGATCTCATGCATGAGTATGCTGGTGGACAGTAAGTGTGGCACTGGATCAACTGAGCTACTCAAGGCTCAATTATGTGTAACTCAGTGGTGGAACATTTGCTTAGAATGTGTGAGGATCCAGGTTTGATCTTTGGTGGGGGAGGGGGGAGTATTCCCAAGGCATCCAACCAGACAAGTGACACCAGGTGAGAAGTCTTATCGTATACATAGTGATGAAACCACAGGAGCCACTAAGCTTTCCAAATGGAAGTTACTTACCTTTCAATTGACTCAAAACTATCTTGTTTACAGTGAGAGGAAGTTAAACACACATTATAGTAGAATGAAAGAGAAAAAAGTAGCTCCATTTAAATTATGGTTTTATTAGAAAATAGATGCCCAAAGGACTTCTATCTAGAACATATAAAGAATGAAAAAAAAATCAGGCCCCCAAAAATTCAAAGACCCAATCCAAAAATGGGCATCTGAGATGAATATATACTTCTCAGAAGAAGAAATACAAACAGCAAATGAATACAGGAAAAAATGTTCAGCATCATTGGCTATTAGAGAAATGCAAATTAAAACCATACTGAGATTCTATCTCACTCCAGCAAAAATAGCCAGGATCAAGAAAACCACCAATAACAAACGCTGGAGAGGCTGAGGAGGAAAAGGAACTCTTCTGCACTTCTGGTGGGTATAAACTAAGGCAACCACTGTGGAAATCAGTCTGGAGGTTCCTCAAAACGCTGGGACTGGAGGTCCTATTTGACCAAGCTATTCCACTTCTGGACACATTCCCAGAACTGAAAACATCATACCACAGTGATATATGTGCACTCATGTTTATAGTAGCACAATTTATAGTAGCTAAACCTTGGAAACACCCAAAGGCCCATCAACTGAGCAACAGATTAAAAAAAGATGTGGTATTTTTATACAATGGCATACTACTCAGCTATAAAGACCACGTTGAGGCTTTTATAAGTAAATGGATGCGACTTGAGACCATTCTCATAAGTGAAATAAATCAGACTCACATGTGAAAATGCTGTATTGTCTCCCTAGTGTAAGAAACTGAAAGAGTAAATAAGATACAAAATCTTCAATACATATCATGAAAGGGTAAGAAACTGCTCAAAGAGGAATAAATAACTCAGAGAAAAGGAGAAAAGAAGAGAAATGAAATAAGATATAAATTTGTATATATACACCTAAGATAACTAAAATGATTGTACTAGTTCTATTAGTTCTTGGAACAAAACAGATAACAACTGTAGGATTAGATCAATTTTGTGTGACTATATCTGGTAATTTGAATAAGACTTAGGAAGATAACTATGCAAAACAACAAAATTGTTATGCTCCTACCATCTTGTTTTGAAAGCCCATGTTGTTATTGTTTTGGGCTCTTATAGTTATTTGCTTTGTTTTTTCCTCTAATACAGAAAGGATAGATGTACATATGTAGACTAATATATATGCCCAGAACTTTACCTAAAGGTTTTACAAGAATCGATTTTTGTATGTGTGATAGTATGAACAACTACACTGAAGAAAACCAGATACCATGGTAGCCATTGATGATTTCCTATCATTTTGATTCAAAAGCCAATAATGCTTTTATTCTTGGTTTTGATTGGTTTTAGTCTGTTTTCAATTATTTAATTTCAATATGTATGAAGAGATGGACAGCCATTTTGAAGAAAACAAGAGACATTACAATAGCCATTATTGATTTCCTAGAGTCTGGTCTTGAAAGTCCTTAAGGTTCTCATTCTTTTGATTGCTTTTATACTATTTTGATTTGTGTTAACTTACTGTGTGTGAAGGTATGAAGAACTATTTCGAAAAAAACAAGAGACATTACGGTAGTCACTGTTGATTTCCTGCTGCCTTTTTCTGAAATCCTGTGTTATTTGCATTGTTTTAGTGTTTTGCTTTGTTCTGTTTTGTTCTCTTAAAAAAAAAGAAAGTAGACACCAAATATTTATTCTAATGCTCATTATTTTACCAATATAAAGCACTCTATTTTTATCAAATTCTGAAGTAACACTTTTAACTTCGTATTACTTATTGGCATTTCAGTTTTCCTGTGTTCACCTTTTTATTTAACTAGAAAACAACTCACTTTAAGGAAACTGAAAATTATTTTAAAGAGGTAAGTTTATATGCCCAAATCTAAGGGTAGAAGACAGTTGGTCCTTAGAAAGCACTACCCCTGAAAATGAGGGTGCTTTCAGACAACTGAAATATGTGCTTTGTGCCATGTCTCCTTTTCCTTTCTACTTCATTCTTCTTCCTTGGAAGACCAGTCCTATCTGCTCCACAGTCTACTTCATGGTGAAAGAGTGGCCATAACTTCAAATATTTATGAGTTATAGTTTCAGTCATAGAAAGAGAAAGACTCTCAGTCCGATTCATTTTTATTCTGGAGGAAGTGATTCGGGACCTATCCTTAGTGACATTCCTGTGACTAGGTTATAACACAGCTGCATATAAAAAGGCCAGTAGTAATGTGTTGGAGACCACTCAAAATGTTTACAAGACACAGTTAAATTTTTAGAAATATTGCAAAATATGTATCTACATCTATATAGACTTAAATATCTATATATAGATATACTTATCTATATTTTTTTCTTTGTCTTTTTAAGACAGGGTCTCACTATGCAGTTTAGGTTGGCTTTGAGCTCACTTTGTATCCCAGGATGGTCTCAAACTCACAACAATCCTCCGGCCTCAGACTCCCAAGTGCTGGGATTATAGGAGTGTGCCACCATGCCTAGCACAATACAATTTTTAAACACAAGAATTACTAGTTATATAAGTTATAGTTAATTATATGAACTAAACATAAGACTTACCAGTTGAATAGTTAACTGAAATTAAGTATTCTCAAGGTCATTTACATTTATGATTTGTTCTTGAGCTTAGATGTATTAAATCTATTATGGCTTTCTCCATAAGAAACATGCATGAGTCTTTGGAGGACTGGGAGCACAACATTATAGCTTGTACCTCTGTATGTCCCCTAAAGCCTTGTGCAGTCATAGGAGGCTGAGAATGTTACAGCTTTTGTCTAGATGTTCCCCCAAAACCTCATACAGTCATAGTGAGGGTTTTTTCAGAAGTGGATGATCTAGACTTTGGGAGTTGGGATTAAAGATGTGATTACTAAATCAGTCCACAAATTGCCTTGGCACCTGCCTAAACCTGGTAGCCTAGTGAGAAAAGGGGCAGAAAGAAGCTGTTAAGGTCACTTGTACTTCCTTCTTGCTGCCTTCTGCCTCGCCTGCTTTGCCATGGAGTGTTTCTCCTCAGTGATGCCACTCTGCCATGCCACCCTGCCTTGGAACCAGTCAAATATGGGCTGAAACCTCTACAAACTGTGTGCCAAAATAAGTTTTTCCTCCTTTAACTTTAGGTGTTGGATACTTTGTCTCAACGAGAAAACTGAGACATCATGTGGTGTGATAGAATTATCACAAAATGGAAATAGTGTTATTGTTCATTTCTTCCCAGTTACAATGTGGTGATGTGATATCACACCGGTACTCTGAACTGGTCATGGGAGAAGCATTTATGCCATAGAAATTGATAAACATTACAGACAAAAAACTAAACTAAAAAGGGCAGGGGTCAGAGATGTAGCCCAGTGTGAAGGCCCTGGGTTCAATCCCTTGGGAGCGAGAAAAACAAAACAAAACCAAACCAGATAATTTGAGTTTGGAGGAGCTTTGAGACATGTCAGTGCTAGCATGAGTCATGTTTGTGAGCTTTGAGTTTTAACTGAAGAACACAACAGCTTCAGGAATGAGATCTGTCTACAGACTTCTACTAATTTTCATTCATTAGTTTAAGAAAAAAAAAAAAACAACAAAAAACTAAGTGCCGTTAGCATTTCTTTCACCCAAGATGAAGTTTTTGAGCTCAACACTTCCAGGATGTGACACTAGTATGGCTCGTGAGCTCTCCTCTATCACAGAAGACTCGTTTGTAACACGTTTTGTGGATATGAAAATGTGTCTTCTCTAAAGGCATGGAAAAGCATTCTGTTCCCTATTGTAGGGCAGAAACTGCAATTCTCAATGATATCTGTTTAGTAACATGACCAAATAACACTTTAGACAATGACAAAGCACACAGACAGGAAATGACAGTTGTCCCACACAATCATACTGAACTTAGGTGATAATCATCTGAATGCTGTAATGCAAAATATTCCAAGTGTTTGTGATAATGCTGGCATAAACACTACAATGTTATTATGTTAAATATGTAATACTTGACTACTTTCAAAATTAATTTACTGCAAAACACTATGCTGTTTTACACCAACAGCAGCCTCACATCTTGTGTTTACCTCACACATTTTGACTACATCAAAAGGCCACATTGAGAGATCAGTTACCTAGGTTTGCATTAAGCACACTCCACGACACACATACCATGATGGAACTACCTAATGATGTAGTTTTCATAATGAATCCCATCACTACATACCATATGATTGTAATGAAATTATAAGTCCAGCTTAAACTTAATTTTTCTGATCCTTCTTTCTTTCAGCAGTGGGTTATCAAACTTATGACCTTGTACTTGCCAGGGAGGCAGTGTGCTACTGAGTTATATCCCAAACTCTCTGATCTTTTTGTATTATAACCCTTGGGAAATAATTTCTAGGTTTTTATTTGTAATGATGCTAAGGATTCTACGTAAATTTATCTAAGATCTTATGCTAATAAGTAGCAGAGCTGGAATTTGTACCCAGGTCTTTGTGACTGCAAAGCCTGTGCCTTAATCACTATCCCAATAGCTTTCTTGGACAGATCAATGCACAAAACTACTATTCCATCCTTTATAACCACAATAACTTTGTCCTTCAGTGACATAACTGAATTTAAAGATGTATATTTTAGACTTGTGGTTGTTTCTGCAGTTTTATTCTAATAACAAAGATTTAAACATATATACCTTGAAATTATATAACTCTTAAAAATATAATTTCTAACAATTTAAAAAACAGAAATTCCTCAAAACCATTAGGTATTTACAACATACATGCTGTGTATACGAGACAGTGTGTGTGTGCGCTCATGTATTTCAATCAGTATCCAAGTAAGGGTCTAGTTTCCTACAATTGGTAGAACACAGCACCAGAAACTAGTGGCTCAGATAAACAGACTTATTAACTCAAAGTTCTAGAGATTAGAAATCTGAAATCAAGGACTGATTCTTCTCCCCTCCTTATTCTATATATATTTTTTTAGGGTTACAGAATTTAACTATTACTTTTTTCTCCAAAATCATGAGGATGTCCAGAGGGCTGGCCTCTCTCTCTCTCTCTCTGAAACTTGTAAGAATCCTTGCTTTTTCTAGTTTCTGGTTTTGTCTCTGTCTCTTGGGGTTTCTTTGCTGTGCCCTGCAGTCTTTGCTGTCCCAGGTGGTCTTCTCCCTGTGTCAATCTGCCTCTTCTCCCTCAGAAGTGTACCAGTCTTGTTGGGTTATGTCCACCCTATTTCAGTTTAATCTCTTAATTAAGGACATCTTAGTTAATGCACATGTTAATTAAGTAGATCTGAAAAACTTAGTTTCAATTAAGGTTAAGTTTTGAAGAATTGCAGGTGAGAATTTCATTTTAGGGGAACAATGCAACTTGCAACACCCAGGTATTGCAACTGGTGTATATACATTTCTAGCAAGTTTACTGTGGTATGTATATAGATTCTGCTTCCATCTTTCTTTACTCTCCACCAACTTAGTTTTGAAGATACTTATTTATTCTGTCTGCATTTTGCTAATGGTGGTATGTGGGAATACTTAACATACTCAGTTGTGCTTTGCTTATGTCTTGGCTTTCTCAGCCTAGCATACTGGCATTAGGATGGAGTAGTTCTTTGCTTTTGGGGTAGCTTTCTTGTGTATTGTAGCATGTTCAGCAGCATCTCAGGCATCCCCTTTATGTGCTGGTAGAACTCCCCTGTGTGGCTAACCACAAATTTCTCAAATCACTCCCTTTTTCTCTCATTGTCTTCCCTTGACTGAGAACTAAAGTCTTTGTTCTAGAACAACCTGATCCCAGTATAGTACAAGAACCAGCCACAAGATACTGTGAGATTAAAACAGAAACGAAAACAAAAACAAAAACAGGTGGACAGTTCCAGGATAGTACAGAGTGCAATTTATTGGGCAGCAGCCATGACTAGATAGATCTCTGTGATATGGGTCAGAAGATGAAAATGACAAAGTGATCAGGACAAAAATGACTTCATCCAAGGTAGAATGTACCTGGTTTACCTCTAGCTAGCATCAAAGAGTCAGAAACATTCCTGGGACCAGGGTCTGGTCACAAAGGTCACATACCACTCTTTAACAGTTTTGTCTATTTATAGTATATTGGGAAAATAAGCAGAGAAAAGCAACTAGGATTACTCAGAGGTTGAAATCATGGCTGTTACAGCTCAAGGTGAATCCATACAGTCATGGCAGTCATGTCAAGATGAATCCATATAGTCTATATTGAAATCCAGTTTAATTTTTGTCAAGATTACTTTATAGATCTATGGGTACTTCAGTCAGGAGGCATATAACATCTGACAATCTTTTATCATACTAATTAGTACTGAATAGGAACCACTGCATTGTTCTCTATTTGATTCATGATTGTAAAATGGGGATATCCTGTTTCTGCCATTGCTTTGCTCTGGCCATACATAAGCTATAAAACTTCCATAAGGAGACACTTTCCTTAATCAACTACTTGCCTGATAACCCTGAAATACAGTTCTCATTGGAAAGATAAGGTAAATGATTTTTTTTTAAGTTACCAAAATAATGAACTGGTTTCCTCCATCACCCAAAGGGGACTGATTAATTGTTCTGATTACAGTGAATTCACAGATTCAGGCACATTTGACATATGACTACGCAATGCATTTCACATGCTAAAAATGTCTCATGTTTGACCAACAGGAGCCACCATAGTTGGCTCTTCTCCAGTCATTCTGAGAAGGTCTTAATATCCTTTGAGGTAGACACCAACATCTTGACACGACAAAATATTCTAGGCTCATATTATGCATTTGCCTTCCCTATAAACACTGATACTGTCTGACTCCTGGCAGAATTTCCTTCCCTTCTTACCCTCCACACACTTGTTAGAATAACAGAAACTATCACTTTTTCCCTGAATTCACACACTCATCAGACACAATGAATAGCAAAAGACACACAAACACTGCTAGCTCAGGGTGTTTTTGGTTAGCAAGCACTGGTTTGTAGCCTTTCTTCTTCTTCTTCTTCTTTTTTTAATGTCTGAGACAGGGTCTCACTATAATTCAGGCTCACTTTGAACTTGTTTCGTAACCCAGGCTGGCCTCAAACTCAGAGCGATCCTCCTGCCTCTGCCTCTTGAGTGTTGGCATTGCAGGTCTGTGCCACAACACTTGGTCCTGTTTGAATCTTTGATGATACAGCCTTTCCCTGATTTAATAATGAATATTCTAAATAATATACTTAAGAGAATCTAGATTTTTGCTTTACACTAAGGAGTTTATCCATAAATCCATGTACGTTCTGTGGAAAACCTCACTGTTTTCTATCCTCATATTCCAGTGCACTCAACCTCAAAATCCAATCTCCCTATATGTCGTGCACGGGTTCAGTTTTAGCTGGAATCTTGTTAGGTCCTTATGGTGTGGTTTTTTTCCAAACCTTGTCACTTGTCCTCTCACTCCTTTGTCTGGGCTCAGGTTCACTGGTGTTCCCCTTAGATCCTAAACCACATCAATTTCTCTTCCTGTCTCTAAGCATTGTATGTGCTACTGACTCTGGAAGATTTAGCTCTACCTAGCTGGTTCCTATTTATCCTTTAGGTGTCAGACTTTACTTCTAAAGACTTTTAGTAGTTTATTTATTGAAAAAAAAATTGAGGGTCTCCTTTTGTAGCGTAAGCTGTTCTTGAACTCACCAGGTAGCCCGTGGCGATCTTCCCGCCTCAGTTTTCCCAGTGCTGGGATAAAGACCTGCGCCACCACACATAGCTAGCACGATTTTCATTTTTTTCGCTATTATAAAGTTTTTTTCTCCATTATATTAACCTTCTATTTCTTTAATTTTAATTTTAAAATTTAACAAAAGTTTAAATTTGTTTCCTTACGCCTTGGCTCTTTGAACTAGAAATATAAACTCACATTTCCTTGAAAGCAGAAAACAAATGTCTCAATCAGTATTTTTTTTTTTTTTTTGTACCGGGGATAGAACTCACGGCCTGGCGCTTAAGCAAGCAAGCGCTTGAACCAGTGAGCTAAAATCCCCCGCCCTCAATCAGTAATTTTTAACTCTAGCGCCCGGAGCAATACTTAGGACAAATTGGAAACTTAACCCTGGTTGACTTAATAAACATCAAACAACGTCTCTTTTGATTGTCAATTCTTACCTAACTACTCAGGATTGGCCAGGAGCCCCCGCAAAGCATCCCGGATGGGAAAAACACCTAGCGCGCACAGCACAATAACCCGGCCTTGAACAACTAGGAAAACTTCACCAGCGCCGGGAGGCGGGGTCGAGACTCCCGGGCCGCGCAGGGCGGGAATACGTGATGACGTCATCCAGTCCCGCCGCCACGCTAACTCCGCACGCTGTGCGCACTGTGACGTCCTCAGAGGGGAACGGAGCGTACACAGCGCAGGGCATTTCGGGAGCAGGATTGTTTCGCGCAGGAAGCAGGCTCCATTTTAGCGCTGTTCGCTGTCGCCATCTGTTTCCCTTTGCTCCAGTTTACCCTCCCTGGTCCGAGCCCCAACGGAAAGACTGCGATTAGACTGCCGGAGACAGGAGTGGAAGGAAGGCAGGAAAAAGGGAGCAGCGGACGTCTAGGAGGGCGCGCGGTCGGGCCCGGTGCGGAGCGCGCAGCCAGTCGGACGGACTGACGGACCGGCCTGTGCAACCCCCGCTGCGGCTGCGGCCCCCGCGCGAGTCGCGTCCTAGTGGCGGCGGCAGCGGAAGCCGGAGGGGCGCCATGGCGGCCGACAGCCGGGAGGAGAAAGGTGCGTGCGGACAGCGCGGCGGAGGCGGGCCTGGGTCGTGGCCGGCGAGCTCGGGGGTTGGTGCGGCCCGCGCGGGCGTCGGCCTCTGGGACCGGCGAGGGCACGGAGCCCAAGCCTGACCTTTCCCGCGCGGGCTCCGGAGGTCCGCGCTCTGCGTTCTGTGTAGGGTTTTCCTGGGTCGGATCCACGTTGACTTTCCTGGGAGAGGCCGAGCGGAGGGCTGCTCCGGGTTGCGGGCCTCTAGGCTTAGTTTCTGTAAGATTATGAGGCTGTAATGCGTATTTTCCGAGCAATGTTCTCTGGGGCGAAATTTCGAAAAACCTTAATGTCACCTTTACGTAGGTAGTTTGGTAACCACATTTAATGGGACAAGCAGATTGTTAATCTAGACGTACGCACAAGTAATTTTTGCTTGTTTCGTTAAATAGGCAAAGTGGCAGGAAATGCTCGTTTTGTTCCTCAAGTGCTTTGGGAAGTATAATGCTTGAAGAAATAATGCAGCACCACCCCCCAACAGGTTTGGGCATTATTTTGCTAGAAACACGTAGTGCCTAGCTCCCGGAGAGTACAACCAGGAGCAGATGGGCGCAAGTCATTTGGAGGGATAAATGGAAAAACTTGGCTTGCTAGGATAGAATGAAGGAGCCGATGTTGCTAGGCTAAAATGCCATTTCTTTATTAAATACTCAGCTCTCAGGCTGTACAGATAATAACGTAGATACTAAATCAGTACCTATCTAGAGAGTAGATTGAATGCTGACTGCTGTCGTAAGATGTTTTTCAACCCTTACCCGTGACAGTTTTTGAATAATTATATTTGATGAAAATGTGGCCCAATTGCTACACTTCATCTCCTAAATCTTTGTAACTACTGGGGTAGATTATTTGCTAAAGGGGCTCTGGAGTCAAGGTGCAGTAGACTTATGATCCCTTCATTTCTTTCTGGTTTTTACCTCAGCGGGGTCTTTTTACACTATTCAGTAAATCGGCTTTATGGTAAAGGACACATTTGAGAGAGTGGACTGGGTGGGATGTGCTAGCAATTTCATTAGATTATAGCAGTTTTATTTACCAGCCTTAAACTAATCCCCACTGTCCTCCCCCACTCCACCCCCTTATTTTTTTAAAGAACTCATGGAAGTAATAACAGGATAGTATGTTGTTATTGAAAAAAAGAAAATACTTTTTAGTAGTAAATTCATTTATTAAAATTGGTAATCTCATTCAGTCAACATTTTATTGTCACGGTATAATTTGTAGGCTGTCCAAATGGAAGTCTGTGGTGGTTGTGATGGGTGAGATGAACCAAACTCAAAAATAAGTAAAATCCTTTACTTCTGAAGAATTCTTTGTGACGAAAAACACACTTTAAATCAGTAACAGACCATAAGGAATGTAGAAGAAAAATGACAATGGTTTAAAAGCTTTGCTTTAGAAATACATTAATGATGATGTCCTCAAAATGCATAAATATTGCGAAGTAGTATCATAGTAATATTGAGAAGTAGTATAACCTAGAAGTAATATTTAGAATTAAGTTTTCAAGTTTTTTGGAAGAGTTCTTTGCTTCATGTTTTTTTTTTTCCCTAAAGTTTAATTTTTATATCTGAACTTCTGTTTTAAAAATTGTAATGTAAGTTTTTCTCTTTAAAGTCTGAACAAGGAAAAATCCCTGGGCCCTCTGGGCGTAGTAGTGCAGGCCTGTAATCCCATCACTCAGAGGTTGAGGTAGGAAGATTGCTATGAGTTTAAGGCCAGCTTGAACTATGTAGTGAGACATTGTTCTATTCCTTATGCTGAAAAACACACACACAAAAAAACCCTGGGTCTCACAGAAAGCTAGTACATACTTACTAAAATGCTTACTTAAGTTTCAAACCATTGTAAAATAATCTGCAATGTGTTATGTCTTACTTGATCATTGTCACATACCTAGAATTATAATGAGAATTAGTATCTATACTTGACTGTTCTGTCTCTTATATTTAGCAAGGAACAGTGGGAATGTCAAAACATTTTCATTTATCTTACATAAACATAAGTACATTATAAACATAAAAACTAAGAATTTTAGTCATGTCACAAACTAAGTCCTTTCTTAAATAATCTCAGATAGTGCAAAAATACTGCGTACAGCAACTGTGTATTAACACAGAACAGTTAAAAGATTTTTTTTTTTTTAAAGACAAGGTGTTGCTATGTGAGGCAGACTTGGATTTTGCTCTCTACTTCGGGTGATCTTAAAGTTGAATTCCTTTTGCCTCAGCCACCTGGCAAAAAAAAAAATCTCTAGATCATCAAGCTGCTGATTTATTAGGATTTGTGGGTTAACTAATTAATACAGAAAAACATTGTTTTCTACAATGCTTCAAGAAGAGGAATGCTGTGTAACTGGATTGCCAGTTTTCTGTGTTTCCTGTGAAAAAATAACTGGAAGTTGTTACAGAATGTTGGTTAATGGTAGGTACCACTTTTTCTATATGAGGAGTAAAATTTATTATTATAAACATGTCTAAATGTTATTTTTTAAGCTTACAGTATCTCTACAAAGAATAATTTTAAGTTTAACCTAATACTGTACGTATAGTGAGTTTCCATTTCTTAAGTAACATGCTTTTCATGTTATCAAACTGGAAGCTCCAGAAGGGCAAGATGCTGTTCATCTGGTTCCTTTTATACAGTAATTTGGACTCTATGCTTTGTGATTGGACTTTATTAAAGCTTTTAAGATAAGAAATCCAAAGGTAAGAATTTTCTCAGTTACGGCACTTGTGGACACTCACCTATATATATGCGAATACTATGGTCCTTGCTATTATATGACCTTAGCATAAAATTGCCTTTCAGTAGGTTATAAAACAGGATAGTTGATACTTTCTTCTTCCTCCTCATCCTCCTTTGTTTTTGGGTTTTTTTTTTTGGTGCTGGAGATTGAACTCACAACCGGGCATTTGCCAAGCAGGCACTTAACCCCCGGCCCCTCCTTTTTTCTTAACCAATTATGGAAGGTGGAAAATTAAAAATTTTATCCCTGGACTTCAGTTAGTATCTTTTGGAAGATAAAAATTTGTGTAAGATGGAAAATTGAAGTTCTCTGAACATCGTTTACACGAATGATAATTTTGAATCACAAAGGTAGCCGAGAGACTATGATAATATAAAACGTATTTCATAAGATAAAGGGAGGTAGTTTCCAGGAATTAAATGAATTAAATGACACTTTGTGCCTGTGTTGGAAAACAAAATTTGTAGTTCTTAAGCTTTGTTTTTTTTTTTAAATACAAAGCCTTAATGTGTGCTGGTTCCTGAAGTATTTTTGTGTCTTCTGAGCCACACACTTCTGTCCCATATAAAGCTTGCTTTTCTACATTGATTCCCAGAGTTAACTTTTGTGACTTCTTGAACCAGGAATTTAAAGACCAGGGTAAAATTATAGTGTAATACAGAAACTATTGAATTTAAATTCAGAATTGTGAGATATGAAATTTTGGTTAAGTCACCTAGTTCTTTGGGCCTCCATTTAGAATTGATGTTATATAGATAATTTCCAAGGCTGAAACTACTTACTGTATTTTGAAACCTAATATTCCTATTTATCTAAAGCAAAAATTCTCTAAACAACACAAAATTAACATTTGTCAGTTTTTGAACAGATTCCAAAAAACAATCATTCTTTTTACTTTTGTTTTACCTTCTGTGCCTGGCTGTCTATACTTTGACCTCAACGATTAGTTTGGTGTTGCTTTGTGAAAACAAAATTGTACTAGCTTGTATAAGTAGTGATAATGCTGAGTGATAATGAAGTCGATATACATTAGCTTACCTGAATATAAAACATGTACAGGTGATAGCAAACTACTATCAGGCTACTGTTTTCTTTCTTAAATTGAAACAACGTGTTAAAATCATATAATTCCAAATATCCTGGTTTTGGAATGGAGTTGAAAAATTTGGAAACTTAAAACAGTGCATTCTCTCAACACAGCCGGTCCACTGCAGTCAAGGATTGCCCCTATTAGCTTTCCTATAGATTCACAGAGTGTGGTACAGTAACATTTCGGTCAGCAGTGAGCAACATATATGGAGGTTGTCCCATAAAATTCATATTGCCTAGCCAGTCTTCTAAGTCTGTGAAGGCTATTCGCAGTGTTTACAGGATGACACAATTGCCTAGTTACACATTTCTCTAAACATATTCTCCTTGATGGTCGACTATTTGCTAAAATGAGTTCAGTGTCTGTGCCTCAGTATCTTGAATTGAGCTTTAGTTTATTTGAAATTGTTTTGTACCAGTTTTACTCAAGGGTTACAGACATGCATATTGGGGTCAGGAAAATAGTTAAAAGTATTGTTAAAAAATAAAGAACAAGCATTGTCTGTGTTCCCATAGTAGTACTAGTAAGTAGCACTAATTTACCAAGCACAAATCCAGATTGTCTTATGCAAAGGTTTGGCACGTTACTTTCTCTGTATCTTAGTAAAATGTCATGACTGTTCCAACTGGTGGTTTTCAGGTAAAAACCTGGATCCCTTATGATCAGTAGTCCTTAAGTTTAAAAAGCATGAAAAATTTTTTTTAAATCCAGTAGCTAGTTTTATTCTGTTATGTGAGCTAGTATGTAACTTCAAAATATTTGAATTTTAGTTCTAAAGGAGATGCTATTGTCAAGCATTGAGCATTGTTGCAAATTGTTTCATTGAGCTAATTTGTTGCATACATTTTTAAAACTTATTTTATGCCTTCTCAATTTTGAAATAGTTTGAGATTTAAAAATGATTTTTAAGGTTTGTACAGTTCTCTTTTTAGACATAAAAAGGTGTCAAGTTCTTTATCCTTTTAATAATTAGAATTATTCATATAGTACACACATTGTGTTTATAGAACTTTTTTCTTGAACTAGTATTGCTAGTATATGTTAATTTTACTGTTAATATTATCCAACTGGTGGGTTACCATCAAACTGATTTTTACTTGTTTATATACCATATGAATAATGTTGAATTTCAGGATAATGAAAGTGATTTAAAATGCTAAGGTAGTTTAAGGAAAATTACTCTAGACCAAATGAATATTACTTTATTTTTAAGGAGATTATTTCTTTCCCAAAGAATCCCAACCTGAAGCTGCCATAATAAAGAGTGACCATAGAGAAAAATCAGCTCCAGATACCTGGCTGCAGCCACAAGAGAAGCCCTAGTTGGTCTCTAAAATCATGAGCAATAAAGAAAAATGATTTATTCTCTTAAGCCATCAAGTTTTGGATTGATACATTATAGGACCTAAAAATAAATTTATTGAAGAAAGAGGGTTTTGTTTTGTGATGGCAGGGCAGGTTTTTTGAAGCAAGGTCTCACTATGCAGTTCAGGTTGGACTTGAGCTCACTTTGTAGCCCAGGCTGGTCTTGAACTCACAGTGATCCTCCTGCCTCAGCTTCCTGGGTGCTGGGATTATAGGCATGTTGCCACCATGCTTGGCTGTTCAGTGATTTTTTTACACAATTTAAAAAAAATTTCTTTAATATCATGTGCCCCAGTCATTAACAGAAAAGGGTTGGGGAGAAGGTTTTTTAGAATCTTAATAGTGATAAAGAAGGGCGTATAGATTAAAACACTTCAGGAGATTCAGTTAATTGCCCTTTCATTTTCCAAAACACTGATCTTTTTATTCTTAATTTATTCAAGTTCAGAAAGACTAGTAATTTGCCCAGTACCTGACTCTGAAGGGACAGCTTAAATTTCCTGACTTCCAAAACACTTTCTCCCCTACATTTTACTTTGGTGAATATATGTGATTTCAGTTGTGGAAAAAAGTAACATAAAGCATCCAGGTAGTCTTAATGAGTAACAAAAATTATTATTATTATTTTCTTTTAACACCTTGAAAGATCAAAATCATTGTTACAGCTGCAGGCCATACTGAAAAAGGACATAGGTGAGATTTGTCTTTTAGCATTTGGTTTGCTAGTTTGTGACAAAAATACACAGTTAGCTGGTTGATATTATAGACTGTAATATGAGTAAAACTACATACAGCATCAAGTAGGGTATTAGTTGTTTTAATACATATGACCTTTTAATACTTTGTATCTGTATTGAGTCCTTTATACTTTAAAGTGTATTAATGTCCCACATACAAGTCACTTTAGAAAGCCGTAACTTCATACTGATATCCATCTGTACTGAACAGTGCTGGTTAATTTGAACTTTTGAGCTTCTACTCCCACCCTAATTATTTTTCCAGTACTAAGGCTGAATCCTAGGCCTCACACATGCTGGATGAATGCGCTTGTGCTGACCTCCATCCTGAGCCTGCTGCTTTCCAAAATTATAGCCAGTGTCTGAGTTGGAATTTAACATTTTAAATAATAAAACTGCTTTTTTAAAATTTATCATGCATGCTAAATGATATTTGCCACCATTCACATTTTGAATTTCATTTATTGCAAACATGAATCCAGGTGAGAGAAGCTGTTTGTTTGTTTGTTTTTGACTTAACTTTCAGTAACTTTTTTTTGTTTTGTTGTTTTAAGACTTGGTCCTTCTGTATTGACCAGACTAGCCTGAACTTGCTGTGTACCCCAGGCTGGCCTGGAACTCCACAGTCTTGCCTCAGCCTGCCTAATGCTGAGATTACAGGAATGCTCCACCACACCCAGCTCAGTCACATCTTTTTTCTAATGGGCACACCTTTCATAATGCTGTATTCATTTTAGATAGATAAGTTCAGATAAAGAACAGACTAGTTCATCTGAAGCAAAGATATCAGTTATTAGGCCAATCCAGGCATCATAATTTTCAGGTATTTTCCTTGAATAGAAACTGTTGTGTTATTGGTGATGTTTTGTACTCAGACTTGATCCTCCTACCTCACCTTCCCAGAGTGCTCGTGTCATTGTGCCCAGTGGGTTACAGTTTCTTAAGTGGCCAGGACTCAAAAATAAATGCTTAATATTACTAACTTTCTTCTTACTAATTTTTAAATTTGTTTGCAGATGGAGAACTTAATGTTCTAGACGATATTTTAACTGAAGTTCCAGAACAAGATGATGAACTGTATAATCCAGAGAGTGAACAAGATAAAAATGAGAAAAAAGGTATGTTGGATTCTATTACTTTTGTAAAAAATAGCAGTGAAGAGAGATTCAAATCACTCCACTTTGGTACTTGTCTTAGAGATTAGTAACAGAAGCATAAGACAGACTTGTGTCACATGAGAGACATTATTGCATATAGTATTTTTTTTAAATCTGTGACATGTTTCATATATGGATTTACTTTAATAGCTGAAAGCTGAATTTTCTTTCAGATTAAGTGCAGAGTAAAAATAGTTCAGAAGACATTTATGAGGCTTATTTCCTTCCTTATCCATGTTATCTGTAAATCTACAAATACTTTTATATATCTTTTAAATTGTCTTTTATAGGATCAAAAAGAAAAAGCGACCGATTGGAATCTACCGATGCCAAGCGACAAAAGCCTTCTATCCATTCAAGACAATTGATTTCTAAGCCATTAAGTTCATCTGTGAGCAATAACAAAAGAATTGTTAGTACAAAAGGAAAGCCAGTCACAGAATATAAAAATGAGGAATATCAGAGATCTGAAAGAAACAAGCGTCTAGATGCCGATCGAAAAATTCGTCTATCGAGTAGTGCCTCCCGAGAAGCATATAAGAGTCAGCCTGAGAAAACTTGCCTACGGAAAAGGGATCCTGAGAGGAGGGCCAAGTCTCCTACACCAGATGTTTCCGAGGTAGTAAATGTTATTGCAGATATAAAACAGCAATTCTTTTTGAGGCTTTAGAACTATTTATTCATCTTGACTATCTATTATATGACTGCTGATTCCCTTTTTCTTTAAACATCAGAGAATTGGGCTAGAAGTTGATAGACGTGCAAGCAGATCCAGCCAGTCCTCTAAGGAAGAAGTGAATTCTGAAGAATATGGCTCTGACCACGAGACTGGCAGCAGTGGTTCTTCTGAAGAGCAAGGCAACAACACTGAGAATGAGGAGGAGGGAGTGGAGGAAGATGTAGAAGAGGAGGAGGAGGTAGAAGAAGATGCAGAAGAAGAGGAAGTAGATGAAGAAGGTGAGGAGGAAGAAGAGGAGGAAGAGGAGGAGGAGGAGGAAGAGGAAGAAGAAGAATATGAACAAGATGAGCGAGACCAGAAGGAGGAGGGAAATGATTATGATACTCGAAGTGAGGCCAGTGACTCTGGTTCTGAATCTGTCTCCTTCACAGATGGATCTGTCAGATCTGGTTCAGGCACAGATGGATCAGGTACTACTTTTTATATGTTGATTTTGCTTTTGAATATGTTTAAATTGAAATACAAAACTTTAGACATTAGGAGATAGTAATAGGAGGATTATGTGGCCTTCATAGTTCATTATGTGCTATCAAGTTTTATCAGTACTCTTGAGTACTTTTGAATAAGATTTATGTTGTATTTTAGTAAAGGTCCTTCCTGGCTACAAATTAATTTCTTATAAATTAGCATAAATTCAGTTGTTTTCTATATGCAGAAGTATATTTCATCTTTTAAAGTTGTCGGGTTCCTAGATTTTTATGTAGTCCACAGGTTATGTTAATAGTGGTGTTGTTGAAGTGTACTTACATGGAACCTCTCCATTGGGTACTACTTTATAGTTCCTTTGTAGAACGCCTCTAATATGTTCATCACACAGCACCAAACCCACAGAACTTCTCTTTTTTTTTTTTTTTTTTTTTTTGTACCTGTGATCAAATTCAGAACCTCGTGCTTATCAGGGCGGGAACTTAGACCGCTAAGCTAAACCCCCGGACCAAAACTTCTCTTTTTCTTGGAAACTCAAACGTTCATTCCACTTCTGTACTTGTGAGTTGACTGCCTGAGACAGAGACTGTGGAGTCCTGGGTGGTCATTGTACAAGATGAAAAACAATGTAAAATTCTTGTAGAAAGATTAAGAAACATCTTCAATCAGTCGTGTCTAGTATGGGCTGTCCTATCTCTTTATCCCTGTCGAAGAGACAAAAACACTAAAGTCCAACTGGAGTCATTAAGCTCTAGGGCCTAACAAACAAGAGAAGGAGCAGTGGGGAAATTTATAGAGGCCTAGCCACTAAATGGTTTTGAAACTATTGTTTTTATTCTTTTTTTTTTTTTAGTTGGTTTTTTGTTTTGTTTTGTTCTGTTTTTTGGTACTTGGGACCTTGCTTTTGCCAAGCAGTTGCTTGTGCCACTAAGCTATATCCCTGGCTTTTTTATTCTCTTTAAAATAAAAAACAGGCAGCCCACTCGGGACCCCTTCTGTCTGTCTCTCAAGCAGAAGCTTTCTCTCAATAAATATATTTTTTAAAAAAGTATGTATTTTGTGATGTAGAATTTCAGTATGGTAGCACATTGATTGTAAATATATTGATACAGTATAAAGTGGGGAGCTATTTTCTAGTGATTGACAATTTAAGTGCTTTCAACCATTTGTTTACAAGAGTTGGAGGTTTGAGAGTTTAGATTTTTTGAAGAAGATAAATATGTTTAAACAAACAGAAGAGTAGTTGGGTATGATATCAAAACTTACAGAATCTTTTGTCTATTATGCTTTTTGCAAATAGGTGACCTGGGTTTTTTTATTACAAAGGATAGGGTATGAAGTGCATTGGCAGTATAAATGCTCCAGTTATTATGGACAATGAATGTTTAGTTCTGTATGAAGCCATCTGGAAGGATGGAGAATATTTTGTTACAAGAATTTTCTTTTTGGTATTTATGTTAGGAAAAGTATTTTTTAATCCTGATTGTTTGTATTAAGTCAAACAGTGGGCACTTGTTTACATGGAAAAGATCTGAAATGATTTGCATTTTTAACAACCTCCTGGATGACCCCTGCTGAGTACCCCAGGATTATACTTTTGTGGAGAAGATGCGAAGTTAAGAAATGTCATGTACCTTCATAATGAGTTTAAAAGATACATGAGACTTTTATTTTCCTCATTAAAGAAAATATTTTCTTGGAGCCCTCCTTTAAAATCTATATATCAAGCTGGTTGTGGTGGTGCATGTCTATAATCCCAACGTTCGGGGCTGAGGCAGGAGGATTGCTGTGAGTTTGAGGCCTGCCTGGGCGTACATAACAAGACCCTATCACAAACAAGTATAGGGAAGTTTTTTTTTAAATGCATCATATTTAATACGTGGGAGATTTTTTTGCTCATAAAATATTTCTCCTGCCAGGTGTGGTGGTGCTTGCCTATAATCGCAGCCCTTGGGAAGCTGAAGCGGGAGATTGCTGGAGTTTGAGGCCAGCCTAGGCTAAGTGCCAGCCCGAACTACATAACAAGACCCTATTTACGAGGAAACAAAAATTTTCTTTTCATAGTGAAATAAAAATTGGGTGAAGTTCAACCTTCTTGATTATAAAACATCAGTTTTTAAAATACAAAAGATCATAATTTAGTTTCAGTATTACAAGGTTTATAGACTCTAGAAAAGTTTTCCAGGTTTAGTAACTTACGAAAGTACACTGCTTGCTGCTTGCTTTTGTTAGATGATTTTCATTGTTCTTTTGCCCTGAGTGTAGTAGTCGGGACAGGAGTGAAAATTCAGAGATCTTTCATTGTTTTGAACTGTATGATAAACTTGTTACATGTTAGGACATATATAACCCTCAAGTAAGGTGGTTAATTCATAATGCATAAACTTTAAAAAGGAAAGATCTGAAGAGAAAATTTTAACATAATTTTTGAAAGAAAAGTAGACTCCCAACTTCCCCAAAAAAAAAAACCCCAAAAGGCAGTTTGAACTAGAATTCCCTTTCAGGAATAGTGGTAAAACATCTTTTGTTGCTCAGTGAAATACCAGAGCTCAGAGTTTGTATTGTAAAGTCAAAAGACTTGCTTATGCGTCAGTGCTCTGCCACTGAAAAATTGTAGAACCTGACCAGTTGTCTATTATGTGATTTCCTCATGTGTGACTCAGAATGTCTCAGGAGCTTGCTCTAAGGATTAAGGGGGATCATTTATTTAAAAGCCTTTTTAAAGAGCTGTCATAGTGCATACATGATGACTGATTCTTTTTCAGCTTTCCATTATTTTTATAAAAGTAAGTGTATGCATTTTCTCCCTTCATATTCTTCCTTCCAGCTGAAGAGTAGAAGAGAGAGTATCATGTAGGTAAAATGATACCTTGATTACAATTTAAGTTCTTGTGTGTGTGTGTGGTTATAAAGCTACAAATTAAGCTTGAAATACCTTTTATGCTGGACAATCCAAACCTTTTCTGTCTAGAGAAGATTTCCAGCTTTCTTATGGGAATACAGGCTCATTGAGATTTTGAAATTTTAATTTCATTTGAAAACATGTAAACAAAATGATCTAGGGAAAAATGGTTAAGGAAGATGCAGTTGCTGACACAAAAGTATAAGCATAGGCAGCAGAAGAGAATCATTGGGGTGTGTGTGTGTGTGTGTGTGTGTAATTCTCCCCCCCCATTAAAGTCTTTGGATTCTGATGCTTATCACACATTGTCAAGATTAAAATTGGAGTTGTGACAAAGATGGTAGCATAATTAGAGAAACTGAAGGACTTACAAGAGTGCTCTTCATGCGTTGAAAAGTACTTAGTAAATTTTATTGGAAAAAATTACATATACTTTTCAGATTTTTGCCCATTGGAAAGCTTTTCTATATAGAGCAATGAAACACCTGATACCTCAATTACAGCCCCCTCCCCACTTTTTTTTATTTGGTCCTGGGACTTGAACCCAGGGCTTTCTCACAGCGATACATCTGCAGACCTTTTTTATTTTTTTTTTTTTAATTTGATCCACATTCTCACTAAGTTGTCAGGCTGGGATTGAACTTGAGATCCTGTTACCACATGCTGAGATTACAGGCATCAGCACATCTCTTATGTTTTTATTGACTGAAATTAAAATGTCCTTTTTGAACAGTATCTTTTAAGTGGTGAGGAAATTGAGGGATTCCGAAATAAACAGTGACTAATGCTTAAAGCTTTGTGAAAACCAGATAATATAATAGAACATTCTTATTTGAATATCCGTGTTAGTTTTCTATATCGTGGACTTTTAAAAATCTTGTTTGGGTTTTTTTTTTTTGTAAGATGAGAAGAAGAAGGAAAGGAAGAGAGCTAGAGGCATATCACCAATTGTTTTTGATAGGAGTGGAAGCTCTGCATCAGAGTCCTATGCAGGTAATATCATTTTTATTTGCGGCAATATCTGACTGGTTCTAATGTAATCTGCTTTAGAAAGTGTGTGGAGGCTGTAGTTAGTGTGAAAATGTTGATGTCCATTAGTACTGATTTTTGGCATGTTCAATGTAGTAATTCTAGAGAAAACTAAGCTTTTTCTTATTTTAATCCTGTTCTGTTTACTGCTTAAGTGGATTTTTCACTTTTTTTTTTTCTCCCTTGGAAGATGATGATTTAGTGACTAGTTTTCTGAGTGGGAAACTGTTGAAATATTTTTTAAAAAAATTCAAACAACCCAAAAACAAAACACTCGTACACATTGTGGAGTACTTTTTTTGCGTGTGTGTGGGTGCGCCAGGAAGAATAATTTGTCTTGAATGAGAATTTTATGTGACAAGATTGTAGAAATTTTGTTTTACCTCTACTAAAGCTCAAGCTGAACAAATGTACTTTGGCTAAATACAGGTTCAGAAAAGAAGCATGAGAAATTATCATCTTCCGTTCGTGCTGTCCGAAAAGGTATCATTTAAATTTGAAATTGTTTTCATTGCATGCTCCATAACGTCCTTATTTTGCTTTATTGGGTCTCCATTAGTAGTTGGTTTTAATATAGTAATGTTCCGATGTATTAAGGAGAAAAATAAATGTAATCTTACATAGCTTCATTTTATGCTTTTTCTACATATATTTTAGCATAATACTAAATGTTTGAGTATTTTACTTCTTGGATACAGTGACATGGTATGTGTATGTTTATAAACATACCAAACACATTAAAAACAAATGCCGCTTACTATTAAGTGAATGTGGTAAAAATCTATAAAACTTAAAATTATTTTTGTGTTTAAATGTGAATCTTATAGATCGGAACATCACAAAATTAGATTTACCTTGTTGTAAAATGCTAGTTGTCTTGGTTTGCTTTATTATTTGTTTGCTTTATTATATGTGGCTTAGCTTTCTAGATTGAATGGGTGATTGTTGAGTTTTAAAATTTTATCTGGGTTGTGAAGGGAATATTGGTTTGTGGTTAATCTGGCTTTTTTTTTTTTCCCCCAGATCAAACCAGTAAACTCAAATATGTCCTTCAGGATGCAAGATTTTTCCTCATAAAGAGTAACAACCATGAGAATGTGTCTCTTGCCAAAGCTAAGGTATTAGTATCATTTCTGTTGAAACTGTCCTGTTGACATTTTTAAAGGGGAATGTAGACTTGAGTTTCTGTAGTAGTTTAAGAGAAGGTGATTTTCATTAAAGCTTTAAAGATCTGCAGCCCAGTTGCCACTCAGGACCCTAATTTTAAATATGACTTTAGAAATCACAGTAATCATTGTTGAAGACTAGTTTACACCATAAAAGAACTGTTTCTCTTGATTTTCTTTTATATCCAGTTGCTAAGTGTTAATACTTTTAAAAGTTTCCTTAGCCAATCAATTTCTGTATTATGATGCTGTTTCATATACTTTGAACTCTTGAAAAAACTACTTCAGAAAGTTTCTTCTTTTTTTTTATAAGTGTGATCACTTAGATTTAAAAGAAAAGAGTGATGGCTTTAAAGGCCTGCCGCAGACTTTATAGAAAATATTTCTGGTTGCTGTAGGATGTTACGAGATTTTTGAAGGAAGGGAAAAACAGAAAATCAAAAATACAATTTGCTTGTTATATCAGGTAGTATAGTACTTTTAAATTCTTTATTTAAATAGAGTAACATTTCAGTTGATTACCACAATGTTACAAGTAAATTTGAATATTGTTCTAACCATATTTCTGTCACTGTTACTGTCTTTGTTTCTGATTTAAGCCTTACAACTAAAACTTTACAAATGAAATAATGAAATAGCCCATCTAGTAATAATGTATTCTCAGCTGAAATGGATTTAGGGTTATGTAATTAAACACCTAGTATAAATGAGTAGATGCAGCTTGTATGAGCAGATGATAGTATAAATGAGTAGATGCTGCAGTTTGTATGAACAGATGATTTGGAGCTGAATTAGAGCTTCGGCCTGACTTTACTGTTTCATCTGTTTTTCTTGGATGAAGAACTGGTTAAAATGTTCCTCAGAAATGAATAAGTACTCATATTCCAGCTCTACATTGCATACAAATTTAAAATTAAGTTGAAAAACTTCAGAAATGTTAGCATCTTGACAGTAGTGACAATCATTTAAAATTATTAGATTGAGCAACCCTTCTGAAAGACAAATGTGCAAGTTGTGGTTCACCTTCAAATGGCATAAATTTTACTAGAGTAAATGGTTATAATTTTAGAACAGTGCTAAGCAGTTTTTTTCAGTATACAGAACCCCCCTCCTAGTAAGATTTGGTCTCCTCACTTTTCAATGTTTTTGTAAAGTTGTTAGTGTCATCCATGTTTTTCATGAATGTTTTGTGAGTTAGACCCACATTATTTTGATAGCAGGTGAATAAGCTCTTTGTTGTAGTTTTGTAGACTTCAGAGCATTCTGAATTCTGTAGCATTTGGTCTTTGTAAACTGGATTTGCAACTAATTTCAGTTTTGTTCTTCACATTCCTCATATAGGGTGTATGGTCCACACTGCCTGTAAATGAGAAGAAATTAAATCTAGCATTTAGATCTGCAAGGAGTGTTATCTTAATATTTTCTGTCAGAGAAAGTGGAAAATTTCAAGGTAAGAATAAAATATGGTCATAACAACAGCAGCCAAAAAATTCATGATACCATCATCTCCATACTATTTGGTGTTCTGATTCCTGTAGGCTTTGCAAGACTTTCTTCAGAATCACACCATGGAGGGTCTCCTATACACTGGGTGCTTCCAGCAGGAATGAGTGCTAAAATGCTGGGTGGTGTCTTTAAAATAGACTGGATTTGCAGGTAAGTTGTACATTTTAGTGTAGATCATTATAGTTGCTCTTGTTTTAAGTTGGCTACCAGTTGGAAGTAATGTTAGAACTCAGTAGTGGTTTAGTTTATTATTTTCTGGGATTCTTATACTTACTGCCTTATCCCCATTGTTCCCATATTGATTTCAGTTTATGAAACTGAAGTGTTAAAAGTAAAAACAGCAGATTCTTTACCTTGTTATTGCCTTTATAATCTAGTCTGTAATTCAAAGATCTGTTGATTTAAGAATTTTTTGTATTTTGTGTGCTTGGAATGTTTGTCAGGTCTAGGTAAATTTAATGATTTAACATGGCTTTTAGTTCCTGTGGAATGCAGCCGTCACTAAACACTGCATATTGACATCACAATTTTGGACTTGACTGATTTCTTGCAATCAATCAGGTGTTGCTTAGAGAAGTTAACAATACATGTCTAGTTGAGATAGTGATCTTTTAAAGTGGGATTCAGATCTATAACTTAAAAATTAGACATTTCCCCACATGTAAGACCCAGTCAAAAAATAGACAATTCAGTAGATACCTCTCATAAAAAATGCAAGTGTCCATTGAGTGCATGAAATCATGTTGAGTATTTAGAGAAATGTAAATTAAAACAGCACTGAGATTTCATCTTAACTGCAGAAAGATTGACCAGCATCAAGAAATCAAACAGTAATAAAACTATTATTCCCCTTCTTGATATCTTCCCTATAGAGTAAAACACATCAGATCACAGGGATGTGTGCATACTCATGTATAGCAGTACAACTTTTACTAGCTAGTCTTTGAAATGGCCTATATGTCCATCAACAGAGGAACAGATAGATACATAGGTAAAGAAAATGTGGTGTTTGTACCCAATGGAGTGTGCTATCATAAAAGATAAAACTGCATCATTTGTAGGAAAATAGATGCACTTTTGAGACTCTAATGTTAAGTGAAGTAAGTCAGGCTTGCTAACTTAAATATTATGTGGGTTTTTTTACATGAGAAACCCAAAGTATATATAAAAAACAAAATAAAAGGTAGATAATGGGAAAAAGGAAGATAGATCTTATGTAGATAGAAAGGGAAGAAGACCAAAAGATGGAAGGGGAAGGAGAAGAGGAGGGGCAGGGAAGGCATATAAAAAGAAAAGATGTGTTACATATGTGTACCAATCCCCACGAGACATGTAGCCATGTACTGCAAACGTAGTAATAGATTAAAAAGGTTATTAAAAAAATCAGTCATGTCTTGAACAGTGTCATTACCACTACTTTTAGTGATAGTAAAAAGCTAAGCATGCTAGCTTTTCATGGTACATGAAAATTTACTTCATATATTTTTAATATTGTCCAAAAGACTATCAGTTCTTCGAAAAGTTGACTTTGAAGATGTGAAAGAATTGGTTAAGAAAAGAAGGAAAAGTGCTTCTCAGTAAATCTCATTATCACAAGTAGAGCATGAAAATAAACCATCAAGGGATATATGGTTGGGGTTGGAACCTCATTTTTTTATTAAATAGTATGTAAAAGGAGAACAAAAGGCAAAGATGAGTAGTAATGTAGAACAGTCTCAACTTTTACTATACAATGGTGAAGAGCTAAACATACATTGGCCAAGATAAGAGTGGAAATAGTGTATAATTAACAGTAGCAAAAAATTAGTTGCGAAAGTATCCTATCATTATTTTCTATAGGAAAAATAGGAAGCCATCTAAATTTTCCTAGGGAAAACTAGATGAGTGAATTGTGGTTTGTCTCTTATGTGTTGTATTATATGGAAATAATTGCCCATGTAATAACAGAATGCTGTAATAAAAAAGCCGAATACATAGTTAGAATGTTGAGATCCTGTATTGGCATGGTAAGGCTATTGGTGATACGATTTTATATAGTTAGAGATTAAAGTTGCAATTAAAAATTTAAAGTGTGATGACAATTTATTGGAGAAACAAGATGGTGATTATTATTTTAGTAAAGACGTGCTGGACATTATTTTTATGTATATGTGTATGGTTATAAAGGCAAAAAGAAACAATATTCATGCCATTGTACAATATTTGGGAAATGATGTTTTCTGGGCCTTGGGACAATACAATTACTCATTTTTAGATAGATTGCAACAGATTTAGTTACTTGTGTTAACCTTCATTTTCACATTGGTAAGGAAATCTGTTTCTTGAGTGCAGAAAAAGGATGCATTAATAGATTATTTAATTTTTATATTATTCAACTTGGTGGCTCTTTTATTGACATGTTGGGGATGTACACAGTATGTGGCAGTGGAAGATGTCTGAAACCCTAATAGTCTGTCCTAATATTGGATACAAAATTTTAGGCAAAAAGATTTGGGGGCTTCTAATGTTTTAAAGTAAGTTTTAGGTTGACCTAGAAAGAAAATTATAATTTTAATATTTTGATACAAGTTCTGTTAAAATATAATACCTTACCCTTCTGTAAGGGTACTTAATATTTAGTTCATTAATACTTCAAGTCCATGTTTTTAAGCACTCTACAAATGATCTGTCTCTTGAAATGGCTTGACTGTTTAGACTACTTCCATGTGAAAGTGATAGCCATCTGTAGAAAGTTTACCTGGCATTCTGAGTACTGATTTTTCCCAGACTAGTGATAGACAGTGCTCTTGGTTTGCTGGTCTGGGCAGTGAGCTACAACTCTGTCAGCCACACAGTCACTAGGTGAGTGATAGCTCTGCATTGTACTTTGTTGCTGAGCTTTGGTGTTTGAAAGGTTGAATGTTTTAAATACATTCTTGGTTTTTCCTCTTCTTTTGTAGAGAGCAGTATTAAAGTAGCTAGGCCTGGCACATTCTTGGGACCCTGGTCCCTTTTTAAATTTCATTTTGAGATAGTCACTAGGTCAACCAGGCTGGCCTCAAACTTGTAACCCTCTTGTATCAGCCTTGTTAGTTGCTGGGTGCTCCACCACACACGTTTGAATACATTTTTAATTTAAGATGCTTTCAGTTTATCCCACCCATTACCATTGTAAGTCAGGGAGGATCTGTAGTATCTGTGGTTTTTGTGTTTCTGTTTTGAAAACAAAGAACTAGTCTCCAAATGAACTTTCTGTGGGATATACTTTATCAGTGGATTTTTTTTTTTCCTTTTGGTCTTTTTGAGACAGACAGGATCTCACTGTGCAATTCAGGCTGGCCTTAAGCTCACTATGTAGCCCAGGCTGTCTTTAACTTGAAACAATCCTCCTTCCTTACCCTCCTGAGGGTTCCAGGCATGTACCACCACGCCCGGCTGTTCTGTCAGTGATGCATTACGTTTCACATTTCAGTTACAGTTAACATGGTGATTTGCTTCTGACGTATTATAAGGTATTTGCAGGATTCTGGGAAATAATGTAACTGGAATTACTTTGTATTTAGGCGCGAGTTACCCTTCACAAAGTCCGCTCATCTCACCAACCCCTGGAATGAACATAAGCCAGTAAAGATTGGACGCGATGGACAGGTTTGTTGCTTTGAGTGCTTCTTTAAACAGTATAAACACTTAGCTGTTCTAGTGATCTTTATTGAAGGGCATTTTAAAACTTTCTGAAAGAAATGAATTATGAAAAAGAATAATATTTGGACTCTGTGGCTGCTGTTATGACTGATTATTAAGATCGCTAATGTTGAAATTTAACTTTATATAAAGTTAGTTACTTGTGGTTTTGAAGATTGAACCCAGGTCCTTTTGAGACAGGGTCTCACTGTGTAGTTCAAGCTGGCCTTGAATTCATTATGTAGCCCAGGCCAGTCTCAACTCTTAGTGTTTCACCTGCCTCTGCTTCCAAGTGCTAAGATTATACGCATTTGCCACCATGCCTGCATTTTTTAATTGAGACAAGGTTTTGCTAAGTTGCCCAGGCTAGGCTAAAAGTTAGGATTGTCCTGCTTCAGTCCCATAGTGAGTTAATAGTGTGCCATCATGTCTGGATAGTAATTTTATTAATAAAATGGGAAGATGATTAAAGAGAAGTAGCTTAATTTGAAGTGGTTTTTCTTTATATTACCCCTATTTAATAAATTCTGCATATCTCTAAATGGATAGCAGCTTGACCTAAACCCAAACCTTTGAAGCTCATAGCTCCAACACATACAATTTTAAACCTGAAGTAATATAGTTATATTTTCATTCCCTCATTAAATGAAAATGATGGTGAGTGAAAATAAAACTAAAATTTAAAGTTGATAAGTTATAATCTGACTGTGTAATTAATATTTTAGTATAATAATTGAAAATAAAATTCAGTTAATAACTTATAGGTTAGCCTGCCTTTGTTATTACTATAGTATTTCCATGATTTAGCAGACTCTCAATTAATACTGTTGTTGCTACACAATCGTTTATGATTCTTACATTATGTTAATATGGATTACTGTGTTCTAGTGTTTCTGTGTTTTTCATAAAGAAGTATTCTTTTGATTTTCCAGGGTGATCATTCTTGGGAAAATCCTACATGCATGCTTCTGCTCTTGTACAATGTGCAAGTTTCTTAAAAGATTTTCTTTTTGTCTTAAAAATGGCTGCTTTCTTTTTCTAGGAAATTGAACTTGAATGTGGAACCCAGCTTTGTCTTCTCTTTCCTCCTGATGAAAGTATTGACTTGTATCAGCTCATTCATAAAATGCGTCACAAGAGAAGAATGCATTCTCAGCCCAGATCAAGAGGACGTCCATCCCGTCGAGAGCCAGTCCGGGATGTGGGAAGGTTAGAAACGTTCTTTGGACTGATAGTAGGCACATGTATCAGGATAACATGATGGAGCAATGTGATTCGTCAAAAGTTTGTCCTGCGGTAAAGAAGAAAGAGAAAATCCTCAAATCAAGCTGCATGGACTAGTTTGTGGCTTCATTGAGGATTTCACATGGTCACCTTGGTCTCAGTCGTTTTTCAAGAGGAATATGGGGATCTTTCCTTATCCAAAAAAAAAAAAAAAAAGTTTAAAAGTGATGACCAGTTTAGATTCGATAGTACTCTGATAATACAGTACAGAAGTGAAATGAGGTAGGCATTTGTTGCTAATAACAGGCTAGTAAGGAGGAAGAGGAGGATGTCTTTATTTGAAAAAATTGTTAATATTTTGTAAAAGCCTTTTCTTTCAGGTGTGTCTCTGGATAAACCTTATCAGATATGGGACTTTTATAAAGGATCACTTATCTTTTTTCAGAAGATGACGCCTCATTTAGAGGATAAAATATTTTAAGTTATTTTGATGTGCAAGAGGAGCATTACTGGGACTGTTTCAGATTTTGTCACCGTGATGTGTTAACCCCATTGCCAAATATTCTCTAACATGTACCCAATGAATTCATACATCTTGCTGAGCTTCTGAAAACAATAGGTTCTTTCCAGAGGGGATCAAGTGGCCCTGGGAGACCCGGCAACAAACCGAAACGAAGGGCTGTTGCTGTGTCTGTTTACAACTTATCCAGATGCTGGCAGTACCTGTGGACTTAAAGTGGTTTTTAGAGGATCGCCATGGTTATTGATCACTGCTTTATGAACTAAACAGCATTTTCCAGGAAAAGGGGGTTTAACTTGTTACAGAATTGGAGAGAAGTCTTTGCAAAGGACTGGTTTAAGCCCTTCTACCCACCACCTTCCCTTGTGTAGCTTTGCATACAGCTAAATCTAAAATATTCTGCTAAAGACTATTGGATGTGGTTGATGGGATGAAACCTTTGGTTAAGTTTCCTTTTGGTGGAAACATCCTGTGGTAGGTACAGATAATCCAACAAGAGTCCCATTTCTTAAGGACACTGTCGAATAGGTAGGAGGAAACCTGGCAGAGCCCCTTACTTTTGGCCTAAAAGGACTGAGCACCAAGATGTCTTTTGAAGTTTAAGCTAAGAGGTTTCCAGTGCAATACAGTATTTGCAAGTGAAGTTTTTACCTCAGTTTTGCAATGGACTGCAAACTATACTTAAACACCACTACACCTTCTCTCAAGCCTGCCAGGGCCTCCATTTATGTATGTGGCTTACAGCTTAAAATCAGTAGTTGGACTACTATATGAACTGTTACTATCATGTTTTATACCGGTCGTAAATGCACTCCCCAAACTACAAGAAAGCGGTATGTTTATTTTTTAAACCAGATTTTTATTTTCTTAGTGTTATTTATTGTAGATGCAACTGTTTTTATTCTGTTGGGGGGTTGGGGTTATTGCATTTATCTACAGTTTGAGTTGAAGTTATATTGCATAAGTTAACAAAAAAGTATTCAGAAAATAGCTGGAAAATAGTGATTTCAAATTATTACAGTTTTTATTGGACATTGAGTAAAGACTTCTAAAAAGTTTGTTTAGCTTTAAATGCCAAGTAAATGAAATATATTTTATGATGTTATACATTAACAATGAAGATTTATGAATAATCCTCTGCAAATAGTAGCAGTAGCATTTCTTCTAAAGAATACAGTTTGAAGTTGTTTTATTATCTGTTAAAATTTGTAACCTGTTACTTGCCAATTTATGAAAAACAATTTTATTATAAGACTGGAAAATTTTTCTTAATTCCTTAATGTGATTAAGTATAGAAAGAATAAATATTAAGGAATATTAAATTAGTTTTGTAAAGTATCACATTTTTAAAACTTTCTTGTAAAGTAACTTATTAAATATCAGACTTTCTGTATTTATCATATGAATAGTATAATTTTGTGCAAAGCAGAGGAAAAATATTCAAGAAATTCTTTAGTTAGACTTAACCAAAAATGACGTTAGGAAGTTTAAATATGTAGATTTTAGAATTGCTTATTGTATTATAAAAATATGGGGTTTTTTTTCCTTTCATTTTTACTTAAATGTCAACTTTATTTGGATAAATTGTTTTAATTGTTATACTGGATATTTACATTTATTTGAGGATGGCTCATTTACTTTTGTTTAGACTACTAAAATGTGATTTATATGTTTTAATCAGATTATTCTTTGCGGTTATCTCATCATAGCATGAGATTGCAGAGAATACCTACAGCCAGCAGTGCTTTTAAGGTTTGGCTCATAGGAATTTGAATAATTAAAATATAGAAGTGTTAAGATAATTTGCTCACTAGAAGCTAATGTTAATTTAAAGCAAGTAATGAGCTATTCTTTACTTACCTCCATCAAAACTCTTGCTTTGCTATTTGTTTTCCCAGCAGTTTTTGGTTTAATTTCTAATGTGTCTAATTTGTGTAGGCGTCGACCAGAAGATTATGATATTCATAACAGCAGAAAGAAACCAAGGATTGACTATCCCCCTGAGTTTCACCAGAGACCAGGTTAATATTTTATAATCCTGCAGATATTTGACATACAATAATTAACACAATTCTGTCATGATCCTGTAGTTTTAAAAGTAAAAGGCTGGGGATAAAGCTCAGTGGCACAGCATCTGCCTGGCAAGTATGAGGTCCTGAGTTTGATTCCCAGTACAAAAAAAAAAAAAGTAAAAAAAATTTAGGACATGACTGCTTAAACCTGACAAAATTTTTAGTAGTTCTTATTAGTAATACTTGATATTTTTAAAATTCCAATGTGTTGTCATAATCTGTTAATTACCTGAAATTGCTGATTTTGCAAAAATGGAAATTTATCTGCACATTTAAGATTATAGCTGGAGGAAAACGTAACCTTGTATGTTGTTTTCTTTTTTTTAATGTGACTTCCACCTTGAATTCTGAATTAGAAACTGAATTCTGCTATATTTTCTAAAGTAAAGTAAATCCACCTTGAGTTAGAAACTGAGTTCTGCTATATTTTCTAAAGTAAATCATAATTTTAGAGAACAGTGGAAAATACTTTATTCCTAATGTAAATGCAGCTTTTCAATTAGCCTGTTTTTTTACTGAAATTAACAAATGCAAGCTATAATCAAGAAAGGTGATCTTTTAAAACACCAATAATACACACAAAACTTTGGCAATTTAGAATTTGGCAGTTTTGTGAGCTTTGTAACACTTAAAAAACAAGCTTGATGGAAGCCTTATTCTTTTTTTCAGTGGGAAGTTTTGTTGTACAAGTGCAAATAGTTTTCCCTAATAACATGACCACTCATTATTTTTATATTTTAGTTTGCTAGGTTCTTATTGAAAGAAGTGGAAGGAAAGATACTTCTTCCTCATCACCATGATTCTTGCATTTAAAATATATATGCCTTCATTTTTGCAACTTTTGCAATTTGGTATTCCTCCCCATTGAATATACATACTTTAAAATTGTAATCTGTGGTCTACCTAGCAAGGAATGTATATACTCAAAGTAGAAGGTAAATGTTTGTTTTAAGGAAGTTCTATTATAAATGTCCTTAAGATAGTTCCTCTGTCCATGACTTCTTCCCTAGGGTCGCAAAAAGAAGAAATTGTAGCAAAACTTGGGTCTTGAACTTAGAAGATGTATATGAAAAATCTCTAGAAGTTTATAATTCTATGATATTACTAAATTACATAAGTCCTAGATTATTTAAGAAACTTTGAAGGTGGAAAAATGATAATAGTATCACTTAAAGTAGGTATTACGTGAGAAGAAATAAAACAGGTGGCCATGAAGGTTTAATTATAATGCCATAATAAAAAATATAAATTGATTTACTGAAATACTTGATGTTTGAACAGGGTATTTAAAGGATCCAAGATACCAAGAAGTAGACAGGTAAGTTGGGTTCACTCTTGCTTCACTTTGAATTACATTCTTGGAACTAGTTTATGAATTACCTGAATTTAGTTTCACAAATCTTATTCCCAACAGACGATTTTCAGGAGTTCGCCGAGATGTGTTTTTAAATGGGGTAAGCATTACATTCTATATATTTAATGTAAATAAAACCAGGGTCTAATTTGTTTTTAATCCTGAGATGATTCTTATTTTTATTGATCTTATCTTTTGTTTTAGTCCTACAATGATTATGTGAGGGAATTTCATAACATGGGACCACCACCACCATGGCAAGGAATGGTTTGTATTACTGTTTTTACAATTAACTTCATTTGCAGTTTTAATGTTTTAAATGCTTACTTAGAATGTGATGTTAACATTTATTTATTTTATTTTTGGTAATGGGGATCAAACTCACGACCTTGCATTTGCCAGGCTGGTGCTTATGCCACTGAGCTAAATCCCCAGCCCCCTCCCTTTTTTTAGTTTTAAGGTGATTTTTAAATTTATTTTTTTAATTACTATTATTATTATTATTGGTATTGGGGATCAAACTCATTACCTTGCGCTTGCCAGGCAGACACTTACACCACTGAGCTAAATCCTCGGCAGTGTTAACATTTATTAAGAGGAGTGTTTGGCAGGGAGTAATTGCATGCTGTTGTTAAAACATGTAGGTTGACTTGTGTTAATAGCATAGGCTTTAGACTTTCAACTGCCTTGTATGATAGTGGTTAGTTGGTGTAAGCTCTACCTGGTGGTTCAGATACATTGTTTAATTCTGTGATCTATAACAAATTTTATACTGTATTCTAGTTTTTCTCATCTAAAAAATTCACTGGGTGTTTATTCTTGGACTGATCATCTGGTACTTATTTGGTATAAGGCCAGGAACATTGTACATATTTTTGAGTAGCTCAACATTCAATGGAATATTATAAACCCCATTATGATTATTGAGAAGATATATTTAGAAAAGTACATAGTACCTAAAATTATGCTCAGTAAATTTAGTTCTGTTTAAAATTGATTAAATCCTGATTATTTCTAACTTTTAGTTATTTAAAAAAACTGGTTATTAGTACATTGTCATAACAATTTGCATAATAAATACTTGATAGCCTTAAGTATCTCATTTTGTTTCTTTATTCTGTCGTTTTATTTTAAATGCTTCTGTTTGTGTGACCTCTTACCCACCTTTTTGGTTAAAATATATAGTTTTATACTACTGTGTATAAACAGATTATGAAATTCCTATGGAATCTGTGAAATTATAACCATTGAAACATTTAATATATGAATCTGACACTAAAAGTAATCTTTTATTTGACCTTCATTCATTTTACACTGTTAAAGGTTATTAGCTTTTATATTTTGTTATTGTTGAAAATAGTTCTGTTCACTGTTTAGCCACATCACCTAAACTAAAATCACAATGATTGTACTGCTTAACTAGCAGTTACCTAATCTTTTGATACCTCACTTTTTCCCTTTTGTAAATTAGGAATAATAATACCTATCTCATAGATTTGTTGTGAGAATTTAATGAGAGAGTGTCTTAGGATATTGCCTGACTCTGAGAAAATACCATGCTAATAGGAGTTCTCTGTATTAGAATTTTTCCCCCCTTTTTTTCTTTTCAAGACAGGGTCTTGCTATGCACTTCATTCAGGCTGGCCTTAAATTGTGTAGCCCAGGCTGGCTTCAAACTCACGTTGTTTTTCCTGCCTTAGCTTCCCAAGTACTGGAATTGCAGGCACATACCACTATGCCTGCCTCTCTGTTAGAATTTAAGTAAATGATTAGAAAAATTAAAAAGCATATTGGGTCTTAAAATATGTATAATTACAGTTTCTGTTTGTTTTGCTGTTTTTTTATTTTTTTGAGACAGGGTCTTGCTGTACAGTTCAGTCTGCTTTAAACTTACTTATATAGCCCAGTCTGGCCTCAAACCCATGGTGGTTCTCCTGCCTCAGCCCCCCCAAGGGCTGGGATTACAGACATTGCACCACCAAGCCTTACAGTTTCTTACAAATGTTTTCTTCTCAACAATAAATATATCTTGAAGAACCTTTAAATGTATCAAAGTAAATGGCTGTATGCATTATTTAAGTTTGGGTTTGGTGGTTTGGATAGAAGAATTCTCAAAATGGGTTTTTATTAAGGATATTGGTGTATTACTGTGAAAGTGATTTTTATTTTTATCTATCTATCTATCTATCTATCTATCTATCTATCTATCTATCTATCTATCTATCTATTTTTTTTTAGCCGCCTTACCCAGGACTGGAACAGCCTCCACACCATCCTTATTATCAACACCATGCTCCACCACCTCAAGCTCATCCCCCTTACTCAGGACATCATGCAGTACCCCATGAAGCAAGATACAGAGATAAACGAGTAGTAAGTGCACAGGAATGCAGAGTTGTGAGGGAACTACTTAGAATTCTGTAGGTAATTTAAACCGTGGGGATGTAAGAGTTTGTTTAATGATGTCTAAGTTAAAGACGTCAGATTACGGTCAGTGACAGACTCTTAGACTATTTCACAATTTGTTTTTATTAAAAATGGCTGTGAAATATTTTGAGTTATTTAGATTTCCTTTACTAATTGAATCATAAGCCACTTAAGTTTTAGTGACTCACATAAACCCTTAATAATGTTGTAAGTATATAGTACTATCTAGGTTATTTCTTTGTATGACTGAATTGTTGGAGAAGAGATGGTATATTTTAACAGATAATCTCATGTAATTATTTGTACCAAATATTTTTAAAACTAACCAAGTAATTTGTTTTACATCTTCTTTACCTCTAGTTTCTAAGATTAGCAAATAACTAATTTTTTAAGAAATAGAGAAAAATAGTTGTTCTTTAGTAATTGTGATTTTTTGACATGATGATAATGGAAACTTTATTGTTCACTGCAAACAAAATGGAAATCAACTGCAAGTTTTGAGGTTTCTAGTTACTCATTGTAATAGCAAGATTGATTCTTTAGTAATGTCTACCCAATAGTATTTTTATTTTAAAAACCAGAAATTATCTTCTTGTACTTGTTGGAAGTACAATCCATATGCATGTAAGTTTTATACATGGAAAGGTGATTGTATTGTTAAAAAAAAATGTATAAGCCCATCTTTTTTTTTTCTTCCTCACTCTTAAGGGGGTTGAGTGTTTTGCAGAGCCAAATAAAGTTTTTGTCTGCCCAGTAATATGAAGGATATGCACATTTGATAGAACACTAGATTCTTAGCCTTTGAGGCATTTTTATGCACTGTCTCTTGTCTCTTTAGCCTCATAAAAATTGTAATTCATCAAAATAAATTAAATTGGGATCTTTAACATCCTATAAACAAATTTGAGAATCTTGACTAACTTCACAGTGGTATCAGTCACAAGGAAAAAATAATACAGCTTATATGTGATTAGATGAACTGTGTGATGTCTTAAAATGCCTTTAAAAAATTAAAACATGCTTTTTAGAACAGAAGGTCTTGTCCTGAAGTATACTTGCCATTGTTGACAAGTCCCATTTCATAGACCTTTATAGTAAACCTGTGGTTAGTGTCTGTTTCATGAATATATGAATGGTAGGGTGCAATTGCATTCTGAACCTTATTTTTTATACATTTATGCAGAGTAAAAACAGACCAAATTTAGTAATGTGCTGAGAACTAAGAGTAGAAAGTTAACCTAGAGCGCAGGACAAGCAGCCACAGCTTTCCCCTGCATCTAGGCTCTTTATGTTTCAGTGCGTTGTAAACTCTCTGTGGGTGGTCAGACTTCATAGTCTTACTGAAATGCTTATTTTCTGCAGTTCATCATATTCTGTAATTAACCATTTAAAAACTCTAGATTATACTTCTGGTTTCACCCGAAAAAGGCAGAGTTCTGATACATTTGGAGAGTTGAAGGAATGATAAGAAGAGTTAGCCCATTGCATAAAATCACATTGGCGATGTTTAGCATAATTGGCAGCATCAAGCATAATGGCTAATGAGTAATGATTAAGTGGTAACTTTAGCCTTAATCTCATTAAACTGACAGGTAGAAAAGTCAGTCAAGTTGAATAGGATCTGTGTGAATGGGTTTGTAACTTTGTAGATATCTGATTAGGCATCCAAAAATCCTATTTCTCTGAACAGGGTCTTAACAAATTACTGTATTTTAAAAATGTATTCTCTTAACCAGGCTTATAAATGCCATTGAAATTTTTGGCATGTTCCCTTTTTTCTGTTTTATAGCATGATTATGATATGAGAGTGGATGATTTCCTTCGTCGCACACAAGCTGTTGTCAGCGGTCGGAGAAGTAGACCCCGTGAAAGAGATCGGGAGCGGGAGCGGGACCGCCCTAGAGATAATAGAAGAGACAGAGAGCGGGATAGAGGACGTGACCGTGAAAGAGAGAGAGAACGACTTTGTGACCGGGACAGAGACCGAGGGGAGAGAGGTCGATACCGAAGATAGAGTCTTTGGAGGCACTGATTGAAGATTAAAAAAAAAACTTGTATTTTTATTTTTGGTGTGTGTTTACAAGTAGTAAGTTTATTTTCAATTGTCTACTTAAAAGTTCATTGTGTAGAAGGATTTACTCTCACCCTCTTTGTTCCAAGCATGCAGTATACTAAGAACTGGAAAAATTCAGATCAGCCAAAAATGCAATTGACAGTTGAATTTGACACTTTTACTGAGGCAGAATGGAACAGTCCAAGAATGTAGATACTGTCGTTCTCCGTAAATGTTCATCTTATAGTGTGTTCATCAGAGTTATTTTTTGTTCTTTTCTTTTCAATCTTGATTGATAATTGCCATGGTGTTTTGCTTTGATGTATTTCTACATGTAGTTGTACACGGTTCGGAAAAAATGCTGCTATCAAAGTATGGAAATACTGGAATATGATGGTTTGTATGGCAGTGTTGTAGCAGCCTCTTGGTTTGTCTTTTTTTTTTTTTTTTTAAACTTACAAAGACTTTATTTTTCATTAGTCTCCAATAATGAGAGCAAAATTTAGAAGACATTGCTATCTAATTTTTAATCTTTTTAAATAAAAAATTCCTATGTTCAGTAGCATGATTGATGCTATTGTTTAGCTTTTCCCTCCAAACTGTATACATTGGCTTGGAATGTTCACAACTTGCTTGCGTGGCAGCAGAAGACAGTTCCCATATTCTACATTGCTACTGTTTTGTATAAAATAAACTGGTAAAGATTGACACTTACCTGTTTTATTTCTTGTCTAATTGCCAGTTAATGCAGTTCACTGATGGAAATAAAAGCGTAAAAACTTCCCCTATATGGTAATACTATGTTGGTATTTTGGTTAGTTACGTATCTGATAATATTGTGCATTCTATACTAATCACAAAAATGATTCTTCCTCATTTTAGATTTTTTTTCATTTTCTATTAGTAAGCTATTTTCTATAGTTTTGTTTTGCTTAAACAGACAAAAATTTAATTCTCACAGTTGCATATATCAACTATGAAACCCTCATACATGGTTTCTATAAAATAGAAATAGATCCACACAAAGTTTATGGAAGAATTTTGTTTGTTTCTGGTGTTACACCTGAAGTTTTGGTTTTCATGGAAGTTAAATACTTGAAGATACTTGAATGTTTGCTTTTTTATTTATATAACAGTGTCATGGTTGTCATCTATACCAAATCTCAATACAGTTTACATTTAATTTCTATTGTCCTGAAGTAGAGAAAGCAGTTTTACTTTTGAAGGATATTTAAAACTTTATACACACATTTAAGATACTTTTCCTGTACATTTTGTGTTTTAACTTAGCTCAAAGACTGAATTTATGTTAAAATTTATGTAGTGTTTAAAGGAGAGAGTATGAACAGTTTTTCTTCTTTCCCCAAGGAAACCAGAGTTCTTGTTTTGCCATTCTTTTTAAAACATTTGATGATAGTGAAATCTCTTACTTCTTGACATTTTGTATTTATCATTTTGTGTTACAAGTATAGTTGTTATTTTTTCAAGTTCTTAAATGCTGAAGAATTTCTGATATTTGAGGTAATCACCAAAAATTCTATTGTATGAATTAAATCAGTTATAAAAACAGGTAGGTAATGCTAAAATTATTTTTCTGAAGTAATCGTAATAAAGTCTAAATCATATGACACACTGGGTTTGCAGCACACACCTTGGTATACCTGCGCACTGACATAACTTCATCACATCTGAATCGCTACACTTAGGAAATAGGTTCAGAAAGGCTTGTAAATAGGTTCAGAAAGGCTTGTAAGTTTGCCCGTATTACAGAGTATTACTTAATAGGGCCAAAATTCAATTGATTTTTATTCCATTTGACAAAGGCACACCTCCACTTTTCGAAAAGGAATAGAAGATAAAGCAGTATCTAAAATGATTTGAATTTCTGCTGAGGATTTTAAATAGTAGCATTATCTTCAGACTTCATAAAGCAGAAGGAGTTTCTAGAGATCATCTGCTTAGGCATTACACTTTGTGTTTTCTGTGGTGAGAGCTTAGTATTGTGTGATAATTTAAAAATCAGTATTTACAAAGTATTGGATATCATTTTAAAATTGTGGATTGACTGTTGGTCATAAAATTGTGTGCAACATTTTACATATTTATACACTGGTTAAATCTAGCTAATTGCATTACCTCATTATTTAAGGATAGATTTTATCACTGTGAAAGGCAGTTTCTTTTATGTACTGCACAGTGCTATGATTCTAAAAACTTGGATCTGTCATGTGTTCAGTCACTCAGAAAAGCAGGAAATTTGTCATTGAGTCAGAGATCCAGGTAGAGATTTTTTTTTTTGTAGAGTAAAAGTTAAAGGAGTGAGACGATTCAGACATGTTAATTTTCTTGGACTTGCTTTTGCTGTGTGGTGACTTTTGCTCAGGCATAATGTGAATGCTCTGAAAATAGCCACCACTTTCTTAAATGTTTCTGTGACCCAGGTAGTAAGTACTGTGTTGTGAGGGCATAGACTTTTCCCACTCATTATTCATACTAGTTTCACAAAAGAATTCTTAAATAGCCATGCTGTTTTTATGGAGACACCCCACTCCCAATCTAGTGGCAAAAGAAATTGGCTTGATTTGTTTTTCTTAAACTTTGTGAGCCAGGAGATTCTGTGGTCACCTTCAGGGTTATTGTATCAGGAAGAGCCTTTACCAAGTAATATGACATACTTGTCATATGTATGTTTAATGCATGATCTCAAAGAACTAAATTGAATACTTCATTATGGGTGTAGCCTTCTGATTTAGGATACCTCTCTTGCTATAAAATACTTTGGTCTTTATGAAAGATACGTAGAGTCTGCCTTGGCATAATACTGAAAAGTCACCTGTGCTTGGGCATGTCAGGTCTTTGAGATAGAAAGGAGGCCTTGTTTCCACTGTTTACGTTTGTGCGCCAGAATTCCTTGCCCCTTGGGATGTGCCTGTGATACTCTGGAATCATTTTCTGATCTTTTACATCCCAAGTAAATTCAGAATAGCATTTTTTACTCTGTCCAATGGGTCATTTTTATCTTATGTTTTGCCTTTTCTGTTTCTAAATCTTACCCTTTGTTGCTCTTAGTCTCTTCTATGTCCTAAACGTGTGTGGGGTCTGAAAGACCTATTGATTGAATAGTGCCAATGATTCTTATGTATGATGTGTAAAATCTGGGATCTTGAGGGCCTCGCCAAAGTCACTCAAGTGCTTTGACTGGAGGCTACATTTATTTAGCCTTACAGTTTCCAAGGGGTTCTTAATGGCTAATAAATTCAGTAATATGAACTCAGTTTAATAAGTCATAACTTCTCTTTTGGCTGGAAATACTAAATTGGCTAACAAGCTGCTTTATGAATTGCAAAAAGGCTCACAGTTACAGTGGTTTAAAGTTGAGAATTCCGGTGGGAAAATCAGACAGCTAGTATTTACAGAAGTATCCTATTCAGATTAAAGAAATTCTGTTTATTATAAAATCTTTTACCTTTTTTTTCTCTAATTTGTGAGAGATTGGGATTCATTTTAAGCTTAGAACATTAATTTTTATTCTCAGTCACTTAAATAATGGTATGCAAACTTTTTTGAGAGGTTTTGCCTAAGATCAAATTCTCATGATGTCATTTCTAAGTGAAAGATGTATATGATCTGAAGAGAAACCAGAGTATGATTAATGTCCTTTCTAATTTCAAACACACCCATATTCTCTGTGGTAGAAAAGCTGATGCAAGAACTGAGGTGCCTCTGTTTTAGGAGGAAATCTTCAGAAATGCACATTATTCACTAGGCAGCTGACAGTGATCAGTGTCCTGGGATCACACACAAATAATTTGAGAAGACACTGATGCCTCATTTTACTACTGAATTATAAATAATACTTACATAAAAGTTACTGATTGTAATGTATCCTCGTGGTTTTTTCTTCCTAACAGTTCTTTATCAAATTTCTGTCCCACTTTGCCTGAGCCCAAGTGACCCAGGATTAGCTGGTCTTGTCCTGAGAAAGACTTGATTGACTGGCTGGGTAAACCCTTCCCTTAGGAATCTAGATCAAGAAAGGCCAGGCATTCCTTTTGCCTCAGGCTCCCAAGTGGCTGGGGCTGCATGTTTGATTCATCAAGCCTGGATGAATCAAACATGTGTTAAGTGTGTTAAGACTTTTTTCTTGTATGATTTAGCGTTTCTTAATTGGTATTTTTTATGGTTTGTTTTGTTATTGTGAATTGTACGATATTTTACATTTCATTTTCTTGCTAACAGAAGATGTGATTTTAAAACTTATTTCAGGTACACAGCATATTTGTATGTCCATACACGGGGTTCTAACTACTAAAGGGAAGGCAGTTTATCTGTCATCTCACATATAGTGTCTGTGGTAAGAGCTTCCCAAAGTCAGTTCTCTTAAAACAATTCTAAAATTTACATGGAACAAAAGACCCAGAATAGTGAAAGCAATTCAAGACAATAAGAGCAAAAAAAGCAGGAGATGCCATAATCCCAGACTGTTATATTACATAGCCACAGAGGTGAAAGCAGCATGAGTCAGGCACAAAAACACAAATGAATCAGTAGGACAGGGTAAAGGATACAGACACAACCTCAGCCACATTTAGCTATCTGATCTTTGGTGGGGGACCAAAAACATGCACTGGAAAAAAGTCTCTTAAGAGACAATTCTAGAAAAACTGGCTGTCCACATGCTGACGATTGGATTTAGACCTGTATCTCTTATCAAGTAATACACTAAATCGAAATGTATCAGTCCCAAATACTAAACACAACATGAAAATGCACTAAATAAAAATCTTATTAAAGTATAGGCATAGGCAAGGACTTTGAGCAGAAACCTAGTTCCTCAAGAACAAAGTAAGACTTAACAAAAACCTTAGTGAAAGAAGCAACCAGAGGGTAAAGAGAATACAGAGCAGGAAACTACCTGATACACCACAGATAGACTACTAATATCTAGAATAAAAACATCCTAAAAAAAAAGATTGATCAAAAAATAGCTGAAATGAATAGACATTTCTTAGAAAAATAAAAATGGCCAATAAGTACATGAAAAAATGTTCTTTGGCCATTAAAAAATGGCAATTATTTTTTTTTGGTACCAGGGATTGAAAAAAAGCAATTTTAAAACCACTGAGAGTCCATCTTATTCCAGAAAGAATGCCTAGCATCGAAAATTCAAATAATGCCGTTAAGACTGGTGATAGAGATGCCCTTCTACATTGCTGGAGGAAATATAAATAGTACAGTTACTGTTGAAATCAGTATGGAGATTCGTCAAAAACTAAAAATAGAAATTCCACAGACTCTGCTATTCCACTTCTGGTTCCTGAAAATGTTAAGTATACATACATAGTACAGTGATATGTGCATACCCATGTTTATAGCAGCACAATTCATGAACAGATGAATGAAGAAAGTGTATTTACATACAATTTACTCTGTTAGAAAAATAAGTAGTCATTTGTAGGAAAATGAATGCACCTTGAAACTGAAATGCTTAACAGGACAAGCTTAAGTATTGCAAAGTTTGAGAAACCCAAAATACCAATAAAGTGAAAAATACAGGTACTAGGAAACAAGAAGATAAATCTTTTTTGCAAGTCAGAGAAAAGAGAGTGGGGAAGGGAAAAGAAGAGTTATGTACATGTGCCAACCCCCACCATGAATGTAATTATATATAGCAAATATATACTAACAAAAAATTATTTTACAAAGTTGAATTATATTCCACTGAAGTATTTTTTCAGTCATTTTTCATTGGGCAGTTCATGCCTTGACTAATACGAATAATGCTATACTGAACATAGGAGTTCAGATATATTAAACAGGTCCTGGTTTGATTTTCTTTTGGGTGTGTACGCAAGAGGGATTGGTGGATCTGTAGTAATTCCATTTATAATTGTTTAGGAATCTTTATACTATTTTCTGTGATGTTTGTACCAAGTTACAGTTCAACAGTGAACTAAGTGTTCTCTTTTCCACATCTTGAAAGATTCTTGGTTTCTCTTGTTTCTGGGGTAATACTTGTGCAACAAGTATGAAGTTATATCTCATGGTTTCAATTAGTAATACTGAGCACTTTTAATGTACCATTGTTATGCCTAGTTTGGGGAAATGTTTATTCTTGTCCTATACCCAGTTTTAAACTCAATTATTATTTTTGCTATTGAGTTATGTTAATTCCTTACATTTTATATCTCTTATGCAAAGTATTTGCTTTGGACCCTAAGTGTTCCCTGGTAGGTTTATAAGATTGTCTTTCCTCAAGGCAAAGAAACAAATGACTACACAAATTCTCAATAAATGACCTTACTCTTCCCCCAACTCCAGCCAACAACATTACAATTCTGTCTTATTCCTTCCTTCCTCCTCCCTTCCTTCTACTCTTTCGTTTCCTTGCGTTCTCCTTTTTTCCTTCCACTCTCCATCCTAACCCCTCTCCCTCTCCTTTTATTAAAGGAAAGGAGAATACTTAAGCTGCAATTACATAATTAATATGCAAAGGCTTTTTAGCTTGCTACATTTTTCTTTGTCTTTCTATTAACTATTGTGTATATTAAGATAAAGACAAATTGAAATAACAACAAGGCACAAACACTTAAAATTTTTTCTTACGGAATTTCAGCCAAAATAGCCACTCAAATTTATGGTTTATCAGTTTATAGTTGCTCCACCTAAAAGACATTCTTTTTGGAAATAAAAATTAAGTGTATTTGATTAACAGTGATGAAACAGTTAATTGAATGGTTAACCATCTGCAAGTGATGAACTAGGTATTTCTGTGTGTTCATCTAATTGAAAGTTCTGAGCGCAGCCTCAAAGCACTCCAACCACATGCCTTCGTCAAAATACTGACCCCAAGGTAATGATTATAAAAGATTAGCCATCAAAAATTGCTTTTTCTGCTGTATTTGTTAGAGAAAATGAAAGAAAAACTAATCTTTTAGAAACTATAAATAAAAATGTTTTTATCTACATTGATTAATAAACTAGTTTGACAAAATATGAACTTGTATAAGTCATTTGGAGGATTGTTACTCTTCTGTTACAGAACCAGTGAATACCTCTAAAAATAAAAGTTCATTCTTAAACTTATGTGTTACTGAAAAAAGAAAAGAAGAAAAAAAAAACACTGTACAAGAAGGCTTTTAAAACCAAGCTTCTCTGGGAACTGAACTCACGATCTTGCACTTGCCAGGCAGGTGCTTATGCCACTGAGCTAAATCTCCGGCCCCCAAGAACTTTTAATGACTATATACTAAAGCAAAAATCTTAACTTTTACTGTGGTACTGGTAAAAAACCAGATCTGAACATCAATGGATCAGATTAGAAGATGCAGAAACAATTCAAGATGCACGCAGTCACCTTATTTTTGTTTTTTGTTTTCTTTCTTTCTTTCTTTCTTTCTTTCTTTCTTTCTTTCTTTCTTTCTTTCTCTTTCTTTCTTTCTTTCTTTCTTTCTTTCTTTCTTTCTTTCTTTCTTTCTTTCTTTCTTTCTTTCTTTCTTTCTTTTTTTTGCACCGGGGATTGAACTCATGACCTCATGCTTGTCAGGCAGGGACTTATGTCACTGAGTTCAATCCCTAGCCAACCATCTTATCTTTGACAAAGGTGCCAAGCACATTTACCAGAAGAAAGATCACTTCTTTAATAAGTGGTGCTGGAAAAACTGTCTCTACACGTGCTGAAGATTAAAACTGGACCCATTTCTTTCATCATTCACTAAGCTAAAATTGGAATGGATCGAAGATACTAATATCAAAACAGAAACATTAAACCTACTGGAAGATAAGAGTAGGTAAAACTCTTGATGACATTGGTGTAGGCAAGAACTTAAATAAAACCCAGATTGCACAGGAACTATCACAAAGAACAACTGAGATCTCACCCTATTGAAAGTTTTGCACAGCAAGATAAACCACCAACAGAGACAACCCAAAACATAGGAAATGTTTGTCATCTGTTCTTCAAAGGATTACTATCAAGAACATACAAAGAACTAAAAAAATCAGTCCTCCCAGACTGAAGACCCAATCCAAAAATGGGCATCTGGGATGAATACACACATCTCAGATAAAGTACAAGACAAATATGTGAAAAAACGTTCAACATCACTGTCATTTGAGGAATACAAATTAAAACAACACTGTGAGTCCACATCATCACAGAAAGAATGGCTGTTATCAAGAAATCAAGCAATAACATGCTATAGGGGCTGCGGGGAAAAAAGAACCCTTCTCTACTGTTGGTGGGAATGTAGACTGGTGCAACCACTGTGGAAATCAGTGTGGAGATCCTTCAAAAAAATTGGACTGGGGCTGGGGATTTAGCTCAGTGGCATAAGCACCTGCTTGGCAAGAGTAAGATCCACAGTTCGATCCCCAATACCACACACACACACACAAAATTGGACTGGAGGTCCCATTCAACCCAGCTATTCCCCTTCTGGGTATCTTCTCAAAAGAATTAAAAACATCATACCACAGTGATATATGTGCACCTGTGTTTATTGCAGCACAGTTTATAATACCCAGATCTTGGAAACAAACCTAAACGCACATTAACTGAGGAACAGATATAAAAAAAGTTGTATTTTTATCCAATGGAGTACTACTCAGCCTTAAAGAATGATAAACTCGACACAGGTAAATGGATACACGTTGAGAAAATAGTCATTAGTGAAGTAAGTAAGACAGGTGTAAACATTGTATTGTTTCATTAGTGTGACAAGTTGAAAGAAAAAACATATGTATATGTCTATGTATATAAAAATAGTTAAGATAGTTAGACTACTGATTTCTCTGAGTTCACTGAAGAGAAAGATTTGTACTGGTATTGATATAGGGAATGAATTTCCTGACCTACCATATGTCCAGTACAAGTTCATGTTCTCTAAAATGAATTTTAGGAACAACAGAGGTTAACAGCAAATATATTTATTGAGAGAAAGCTTCTGTGAGTGAGACAGAAGGGGTCCCTAGTGGGTTGCCAAAGATTCTAGTGATTTTTATAGTGTAAAACCATGAGCTGAGATAGGTCTAAAGTAGAGTAAACTGGGAATTTACTAAGCAGATAGGCATGAGGTGGGACAGTTTAATTGTTTAGATAAAATTGACCATGTCAGGGACCAATGGGGTCCTTCCTGCCACCAACAGGTGATAATGGGGGAGGTAGATGGACAGATGAAATGCATTGTTTAGATAAAATTGACCATGTCAGGGACCAATGGGGTCCTTCCTGCCACCAACAGGTGATAATGGGGGAGGTAGATGGACAGATGAAATGCATAGTTTAGATAAAATTGACCATGTCAGGGACCAATGGGGTCCTTCCTACCACCAACAGGTGATAATGGGGGAGGTAGATGGACAGATGAAATGCCTGTGGAAGGGGGTGAATTGTCCCTGAAGACAGGCTCCCCATCGGGGGCATCAGATTGAAATTTGCCATGCTGATCAGGTTGGTGGCAGTTGGAGAAGTGTCCAGTAGGGATACTGTGGAAACTGTCTTTAACCTGGTTGGATGTAGTTAGCTGGTTTTCCTAGTAGGCAGGAATGTGGCTCTTCATGGATCACTCCCTTGTGTAGTTATTGCTGTGAGCTATGCAAGGGAGCAGTCTGAGAAAGCATGGGAAGTGAGAATTTACAAGTTGAAAAGGGCCTGCTGTCCTGGGGGCTGAAAAACACTTGTTGAATAAATGAACAGCATCCATGAATGAGAACATGCTAGGTCCATATCTGGAGGAGAGAGATGGTGTATGCTGTACCTTGGAACTATACTCTAGTCCTCAATAGCATGCCTTGAGAATTAGAAGAATCTAAGAGTGCTTGCCAGATGCAAAAGTGCATGCCTATTGTTTCAGCTATATGAGACACTGAGGGCAGACGATCACTCAAGTTCATGCATTTGGCCCAACCCAGGGCAACATTTGGAGGCCTGTCTCAAAAACACTAGAGAGAAGCCAACCCCCTCCTGTGAGCCAGTGATAGCCATGTAGGCTAGACTGAGAACCAAAAGCCAACCCCTTCCCAATAGCCAGCTCATGGGTTGGGAGATAGGAACAGCCAGCTCTGCCCGTCCTCTGCACATTAAGTAATCTACTGATATGGAGGAACACAGACTGAGATGATAGCTACTGAAGTAAAAAAACAACATAATGCATTTACTGTTTGATTGACTTTGCAGGCCTAAAGCCAGTCATCTATTTAGAGGATAACTATATGCAATATAGAAACTGAAGGACTTCTTTCTGTCTTGTTTTTGAAATTCAGTATTGTTCTCACTGTTGTTTAGTTCCATTTTATTGTTTTGTTTAGTCCTTTTTTTAAAAATTAAAAAAAATCTAGAGAATTCTGCATTTTTTATTAGAAAATATATGACCAATTCTTCCCTCCAATCTCCCTCAGGAATCTGTTTTAGGACCTACCCTGACAAGATAGGGATAGGAAAGGTAATTTTGGGAAATGTAGTTTGACCTAGCTAAATTGACACATAATGTCACCACTGTTAGATGTCTGATTTGTTTTTGCTATTCATTACAAATAGTACTTCAGCTTAGCTAGTGTATGTAAATGTTCTTCCTATTTTGGTTTATTGAGATAGTTTTCTTGGGTTACAATTACTAGGTTAAATTGTATGAATTTTTCCTGAAGTGTTTTGAAGTATTTATAGCTGTATTTTATTCCAAAGTCTTAACTTACACATATTTCATGGTGGCGTATCAGTTTTATATAATTGAATGACTATATATGAGAATTTATATATTTGTTTAGATATTGTTTCTTGATCATCCACTACATTTAAATAGAGGCAAAGGATACACAATTTTAAAAACTCTGCCTGCCTGAGAATTTCCAGATTTTTGTTAAAATTTATATTAAAACAATTCTTTTTCAAAAAATAATGAAATATTAATAAAATATTCTTTTGTTACAGATACATATTTAGAGATCATAATGATTACATTCCTTTGATGAGTTAATACATAAGCATAAGACATCTTAATTCTTTTTTTTATCTCCTTCCCAAAAATTAAAAAAGGTGGAAGGCCCCTTAGATGAATCACACGTAATATTCTTCATCATTCTCTTTTCACTTTAAATCCTTTAAATCTTTCCCGTAAAGGTGTTTTTGTTTATCAATATCACATTCTCCCCTTCACCTTTGTGCCACCACAGCACATGGTGTTATTATACAGGATATTCTGATCAATGGGAAGGTCCCTACCCAGTAAAGTGCTTGTGTGATTATAGATAATCAAAATGATTGGGTTCCCAACAGGTGATTGTGGCTGTGGACTGCAGAAGGGTATAAAGCAGCTGATGGCCTGGATGAGCTACCTAGTGATCCACCCATATCCACAAAGGCAGCCGGCAACACTTGAAGCCAATCCCTTACCATAGGATCAACTAAAAAAGACGTATCAAATAGTCATGATGTACTATATCAAACTGGAATACTGGTCTCTTCCATGAGCAGCTTCTTGGCTCACCTGAGTGTGGCAACACACCAGGCTCAGAGGGAAGTGTTGTTAGGGACATGCCTCCTGCTTTTGGAGGCACCCTTTGCTTTTACTGACACAACCTATTGGGTTCATGTGATTAATCCTTCTCTTTTTGTGGCTTTAACCTAGTGGCATGCTGACACCCCTCTTGCTTCTAATAATTCAGCTTGGACAAGAGAAGTATGGATCCCTCTGACCAGTGCCTCTTCCACCAAATATCACCAGTGACCTGAAAGTGAGACACTCAGCCTCCTGACTAAAGGCCCTCTGTTCTGTCTTACTATGCATCATAATCACACTTTCTGTGTCACACTCAAGTCTTAGTCATATTTATACTATCAACCAAAGAAAGATTTGCAACTAACCAATCTAAACTACATAATGACAGTCACTACAGAAGTCATACAAAAGCAAGAGGACAATTCATTTTGCTTGTTTTTTAAAGAGGACAATTCAAATATACTTCTTCCTTTTCAACCTGCCAACCAAAAAAGGATTGGGGGAACAAACATTATTTGGTGCAGTGGTCTCCACGCCATGTGGAACAACCATGCATCTGTGTCCTTTTTAATGCCACTGTGCTGGAATTATGTGAGCAACTTGAACTGGCTAACCAGGTAGGAAGAAAAGCTTCTTTGCAAAATGCAAGGTTAAAGATTTGCAGAAGAATCAATTTGCATAATTCAATTAAGGTAGTAACTGAATTGTTTACGTATCAGTTTCTGATATGTAAACTTTCATGCTCTCAGGACTCATAACCTCTTTATCTTGAGGCTCCATAACTAGTTGACATTCCTGGAGCTGACTTGCTCTACTGTCTTGCTGTGCTCATATCTTATACAGAGAGCACTATGTGGGGAACAGGAGACTGTCTGATAGCTTTAGAGATTATACACCAGTACCTCAGCTAGCTTTATTTACAATGCTTAGAGCCAATTGAAGTGAGAAGGAAATACAGTAGTCAGCTCTGTATATATCAGTATAAGGAAATCAGTCTCAGTATAATCAAAGTTGCAGCAATTGTTCTGCATTCAAGGGGAGTCACTCAAGTTGTCTCCCATAAATACATTTACTTGTTTTCCTCTTTGATTATTCCAAAATTTTAAAATAAGCTTCATAAATGCATTTTTTGGACAAAATGTTATTTGCATAAGTTAAATATGAATCTGTTCTTATAACAGGATTAAATTAGAAATGACATATATGAAAATATTTATAGAATGCCTAGCTTCAAGGCTTCAAGTAAATGGACAAAAAGCATTATCACCTGTTAGGCCCTAGAACCTTAGGATATTAGATAATGTGCACATAAATTTAAAGTCTGTTTTAGTTTGATTTTTTCAGCTCAAGGAGTTTCTAAATCTGACATTGGTGTGTGCTATATCACTTTATACCATACATATATATGTAATAAATCCAAAATGTAATAAAACTAAACTCATATATGAAAATGATTTTACTTATCTTTTTTAAAATATTGTTATGACTGTGGAGACAACAATTGTTTGTAATGAAAGCTATAATTCATCTGTTTTTAAATTGTAGCTTTACTCATTATTTTCAAAGGTTTTTAAAAAATCTCTATAAAAATTGGACTTCCCACTGAATTTACTTGGCTTCTCCCAATCCAATTTTTTTCTCACAGAATTACTAAGGACAGGAAATACTTTTTCTTACAGACCATAAGATGAGCATGGACAACTTGAAAATCTCAAAAGACAAGACTCATATCTGATGGCAGACTGTACAAAAAGTTCATCAAAGTACCCAGTGTCTTAATCAGGCATTTTAAAGCTAAAAACCAGGATGAGAGATTAATGTCAAAACAAGACTGAAAATCACAATGGACTCTTGTCTCTTATGAGTTTGTCTGACTTTTTGTCTAGCTTTTTACTTGGATGGATAATGGCTTAAAATTTGATAAGTTACTTCAGGTAACTTGACAGAACTTGACCTAAGAAATTCTTTAGTACACCTAGTGATTAAATTTAGGGACATTCTCAGAGCAATTTTTTGTTCAAATGACACTATGAGTGCCTTTTTATAACATCCTCTTGTTCCAATCATGGGATAATAAATGATAAGATTATCTTCTGTGAACAGCTAGTAGAATAGGCTTGTACCTGAATACAATTCTGAGGGAAAGGCTGAGACCTGGCTGCAGAAAACAGCAGACTCAGTGAGAACAGCAGGTCTCAAGCTCCCTGGATATTTAAATTATTCAGTTTATTTCCTTTAAGCCTTCATTTTCAAAATTATTGTACAAATTTGCTGAACTCTTTTTGGTTTTGTTTTGCATGTCTCTTTTTGAACTATGGATCTGTGGCTTGTCAAAATTTTGCTGAAGCACAAATTTTAAAAAAAGCATTACTTCCCCTAGTTTTAAGAGATAATAACTGTCATCTACAAAATAGATTTAAATTTAACAATGAACTGCATATAAATTTACCCTGGTAACAATTCCTTCTAAACTTCCTATTGCTAAAATGTGTCTGAACATGTTTTGACACTAATTCCTAGTCACTAATCATTTGCCCTTGACATAGGATTGCTGCAGTGAATGACCATGGCAGCATAGAGAATGAATGATTATTCAGAGATAAGACTTAGTTCCATCACCCACAGGTCTAGAGGGGCTATTTTCACTAGAGAGTGCCCACCTCTAGGGAGACTTCTAGGAGAAGCCCTGGAGCTGGGCCACTGGATTCTAGAATATTAGTGTTAGCAACAAGAGCAGAAAAAAAGTTTAGGCAAGGATCTCTCTCAAGGCTAGGCAGTGTTTCTTGGAGAGAGACAGAGGTTGGTGCTCAGAGAACATGCTTCACTAAGCTAACCATTTACTTCTCACACAGCCTGTGTGCTTTTGCCCCACAGTTTAACTCCTTGGCCATGTCCCACAAGTAGGGTCAGGTTAAGCTAACAATCTAGACAGAGCTCTCTTTTCAAGTGAGGGACAATTGCCCCTAACTGTAGGATGGTTGGTCAGTGATGTTTTCAAAGGTGGACCTGTTCTAGTCTAATCCTCAGTACTGAAAGAAAAAAAGCAAATACAAATGTTTTCAAAATCAAAATAGTCACCTTTGTTAGCCATAAAATAAAATGAAATAAAACCAGGAAAGTTATGAAGGAAACTTATGATTGCTTAATAGTAAATATAACATAGGACTCTGCCAGAACCAGAACCACAAAATATACTTCTGGAAGGACATTTGCCTTGTGACTGTCAGTAATACCTATTTTTGCCTTTAAAAGTACCCCTTTGCCTCACCCAGTTTGAATATGCTCAGTTTACTGTAGCACCCGTATTTCCATTACAGTGCTGTTCTATTCCCAAATAAACAGTATTACTCTTTGAAGAATCGCTGTTATTTTAGTTGACATCTTTTGTTCTGATTCTTGCAGCTTGGTTATTTTCATTATGATTGGTCAGCTTGGGTTCAAAACTCACCTTTTCTGACCTAGAGTTTCTCATTTATTTGACTTTCATTAGTCTTATTTTTTGATTATCTACACTGGGCCACTCTCATCCATGTCCCTGGATTCTAGGTTTTTCCTTAAATAAATAATAAACTTATTCTTTGTGGCTTTTCTACAACAAATAAGAGCCAGTTGTAAAGCCTGGGATTTTTCAGTGGCTCAAGCACTTGGCTGGTAAACATGAGGTCATGAGTTCAATCCCCAATACAGAAAAAAAAAAAAAGAAAAAAAAAAGGAGGAGGATACATAAAGATGAAACACTAACATTTGTAAAAAGAATGAGTGGAAAAATACCACACAGGAAAATGAACACAGTATGTGAATAGAAAATCTGAATAATAAATATATAAAGGATAGTTAATCTGATTAATAATTAGGAATCTGGTAGTTATATCAATACATTTTCACATATATGAAGTGTGATCAAAATGCACAGTGAATGTTTACATAATTTTTTCCAGTAAAAGACATTGTTATTAACCTTCTTAAAATGCTCTTCTTCACTTCAAACACACATGTTCCACTGTTCTTAAGCCATTCTTAAAGTCCTCTTTCTTGTCTTTATGAGCTGTAGTTAAAAAAATATATGAGACCTGCTGCTGGATGCCTTCCAACAGAAAGGAAGGCACAGAAAAACATTAACTTATGCTCTTATCTACCTTATCCACAGGATCAGAAAATGAACAATTTCTATATCTTTCTCAAAGTTAAAATGAACGTGAAAAGTAAACATTTTGAATCGATTTAGAACATTGAGTCAGCCATGACGACTTAACCAAAGACACAAAAGAGGATTTGCAGAGCTGCTTCAAAAGCAGGTAAGAATAGTGGCATAAATGGATTCAAAATGAGAGGTAGTATTTTAAGAGTAATTAAGGGCAAGTGTCTTTTATAGCAATAAATTTAAAAAATGAAACGGTCACTAAATTTACCAGACCTCACAGATAGTACTCCAATCATGAGTAGGCAACAGCCTGATAAAATCTAATAGAAATAGGGAAGGCATTTAAAATATATTTAGTATATATAACTTAGATAGCCTCACAACTTGGCAAGACAGTCTACTGTAGAACAGCATCTGTTTCCTCTCCTGACTGGAACTGTCTGCTGTAACTGTCTGCTGATGTGAAGCATTGAGAGAGTAGCATCTATGATTTCTACTGAATGTGTACTGATCTCATACAGTCAAAAGTATGAACCATCAGAAGCCAAGGACTATCTGTGGATTAATAATCACCATAAATGAGACATCAACTAATTGAATATTCCTGTACTGATATGAGGGGTTTTGGAATAGATCAGTAATGTTTTCTAGATACATATGAACCTGACAATAGTCTTTCTTTAAATAATATTATGCTAGGTCCTGCTGAAATTAAAATCCTATCTGATAATATGTAAATTCGTATTGTACATTTGGATATCAGGAAAGTGACCAAGCAGGTATGCAAGACTCAAAAGTCATCTCTAAGATTAACCTCATCAGAATCTCTGTATTCTCTCTCATTGAACTTTATTTTCAAAAGAAATCCAAACCTCTTACTCATAAAGTTTACCATGATGCAGGTCCTAAAAGGCCTTGGAGTGGTGCAAATGAGAAATTTTAAATATTGTTAAAATATTTTTCTAAATCTTGTATCTGCAGTACTCATTTTCAGTTTATTGTTTCTCAGCTCCAAATATATCTTTTTAGTCTTGAATTTGGAATATGGCAACATTTCTTGTCAGTTGGATGAATGCTGAGTTTTACCAACAGAGGGCAGTAGAGTGACACTGTTCGGCTTCTCAGGCCAGGAGCAAGGCACGCCCACGGTGTTTGCTGACTGAGTTGATGCCGATAGGAAAGGAGAATAGATTGTTCCCAGATTATTGGTTTGCCATCTGATACAGAAGCCCAAATCCGGCCAGTCCTGCCTTCGTCCACAACAGCCACACTGTGGGAAGATGATAGAAATACAGGGGAGACCAGTGCTGATGCCAAGCATGCCTGAAGCTCCGACTTAAGGTCCAATCATGACTCAACTAGCAGAGCCCTATGGAGAATGTCTTTTTGTTGCTGCAGCATGCGGCATGGCCACCTTTGCTGGGTCCTAGTGTCACCTTCTGTCCAACTGCAGCCTTTTGAGGTCTCATGAGGTTGTGTGTGTGCTTTATGAGCCAATACTAAATTTATTTCTTGTACTACTGTCTTCCTTGTCTACATTTGTGCATGCTTTTTAGTTACCACAGATGGTATCACCTTCAGACATTGTAAAACCCTCCATATTTTTTTTACATATGTTGCAGACTTCACATAAAAAAATCTTGGGAATATCTTTTTTAGTAATAGCCAGCCCTTGTGTATGAGATTTTCCTTTGTTTTGATTTGTTGTAGATCATGCAAATAAGTTTTTCATACAGTGAGTGTATGGGGTGATTTCAAGATGTAGCTCTATTGCCAAGGAAAAGTATGATTGTTTTCCCCTGGTTATAACAGCAATGGGACTGATTGGTACTGTCTGATCCAGGAAAAATTGGGGCAAACTGCTTTTTGAACCTGGGAAAAATTGGGGAAAGTTCAATTGCTTGCCCCTGGATTGATCCCTTTAAAATATTCTGTCTTTTGTTCTATTTTTTCTCCTTTTTATTTTGAAAAGTGTACAAGGAAGATCTTAAAAGACATACATTTTAAGAGATTATAGGTATCTCAGTGTCTACTACTAAACATCACTTCCAAGTTTTATTTTACAAAGTGGGCATCATTGAAAACAATGTGAAAATGAAGTTGACTTTTCTCTGTATTTCTCTACATCCAAGTTAATGAGTAAAAGGTGTTAAACTTTTTTTTAACAAAGGAGGGAATTATAAATAAAGATGATACCTAATAATTTGCAATCTTTTCTCTTTCCTTCTTTTGACTCTTCACTGGTTTAACTCAATGATATTAAAAAATTCTCTGTTATGATTTACTCAAAAACATAAAGGGTCCTAATGGGTATCCCTAAAGAGAATTCTAACTGATTTGTTTATAATTATAAATCAAGAAGAACAAAAATTATTACAATTTAACAGACCAATACATAAAAAACACTCTCATTTAATATAATTGTTTCATGTGTCATACATGCTTTTTTGTCTGCTTGCTAACCTTTGTAATAACTAGCTAATGTATACACAGCTGCTCCAATTTTTTACATTGTTTTGTTACAGGCAGCTGAGTTAGTTAGAAATATTATAAGCAGTCAGACAGGGCTGAGCCCTCAAAGGAGCCAGAGCAGAAGTTCAGATACCTTGCAGCCTTGGAAGAGACAGTCACCTCCTGCTCTGGGCCAGATCTCAAGACAAAAGGCAAGACAAATACAACTAAGGATGGACAGTCCAAATAGTTCTCTATCCTTCTGAGGAAGTCAGGAGTCAGCATCCCACCCTGCTACAGGAAGAGTAACTGCTGTTAAGCATGCTCGCTTACTATGTGACTTACTCTCCCATTTGTTCCTGATTTAATCAATTTTACCTGAACCATTAATCTTCTTGGTTGACCACAGTTCTGTCCTGCCTTATGCCCACCTTGCAAATTCCCATTTCCCCCCACCTTTGCTAACCCATTTAACCTCATGATTTTACTCTATAAAAGTGCCTAGAAAAGACAGAGTCTCTGGCAACCCTTTTGGGACCCCTTCTGTCTCTCAGACAGAAGCTTTTTAAAATCCAGTCATCCTATCAAGGAAACTGCTAGGTCCAAAGCTTGAAGCTTAAAAATAAATAAAGCCATAAAATTTAATTTTGCAAAGATTATATATGATCTTAGTTAATGTGTACATGTTTTGCATCTTACCTTGATTGTAAAAGATCTATTTAAATTGACATAAATAAGTAGCCACTCAACTATGTAGCCAATGCCTTTTTGTTCACAGGATTTAACAAATAATATAATTTGATAGGTATTAAGGCTTTTTATCTAGATGTCTTTGAGTCCTCATGAGCTCAAAGTGAGACTTTTCAGGGGTTGCAGGTTGTAGGGTGTGTGAAGCTTGCATTAAATTGTTTAATGCCGAGATAATGGGAGTGTGATTACCAAATTACTCCATTGACTGGTTCAGCATAGTTCCAGGTAGAAAGCCCAGCATGGGTGTGAGTGGCACTACCCAAAATGTGGGTAGTTTGGAAGAGAGAAAAGGGAGAGGCAGTGGCTGCTGCTTTGCTATTTCACTTCTTTCCTGCCTTCTCCCTGTCACAAGTTATTTTTTCTCTGCAATGCCACTCTGCCCATGCCACCCTTTCTGTGCGGTGAAATCTCTATAAGCTATGAACTGACTTAATCCTTTCCTCTTTTAACTTTGGGGGTCTGGTATTTTGTCTAAGCAGTGAGAAGAAGTAACTGAGATGGTTGGTAAGATGAAAGTAAGGGCATCTTTAAAATTATTAACATATATTTTGCCTAGGTTGTTAACCAATTAGATAATACTTGCTCTTTTAAAAAAGGTGAAGGTTAGATTTCCATTGCTTCCTATATTTAAAGTACAAGAAGTTTTAGGTTTTTTTTCTTGATAAAAAAGAAAAAAGTTTTAAAATGGTATTTATGCTAATCTAATATCTTGGTTTTCATAAATAAGCTAAAATAATTGTTAAGTGTGTAAAATGAGATTCTTATAAATATCTGTAGAAACTTTTGAGTCATCAGTTGCTAAATTCCAGTAGTCTTGGTTTAAAGTTGGAAAAACACAATTTTGGGGGTTATTAAATGTTTTTAAAAGGGCCACGGATATAGCTCAGTGGCATAAGCACCCGCTGCAAGCCTGAGGTTGATTCCTGGTACAAAATATATATATATATATATATATATATATATATATATATATATATATATATCTTAAGTTTTCAAAGAATTAAAATTAAAATATATGCCTCTGTATGAAAAATCACACACTACACATAATTTTTCCCTGGAAGGTGGCCCTTTGAGCCTGAGGAATTATCTTGTCCTCTTTGACTAAAAAAGCCTAGACAGGCACAGTGATACATACCTATAACCCCAGAACTCTGGGAGATTGAGATAGGAGGCTTCCAAGTTTGCACCTAGTCTGGACATCTTAGTGACTTAATGATACTCTGTCTCCATATAGAAAATACAAAGGACTGTGAATATTGCTTAGTATGAAGGCCCTGAGCTCAGTTGCCAGAGCTCTGAGACAGAAAAAACAATGGCTGTCTAAACCAATTTGATTTGGTTTTCTACCCTGATGAGTGACTCTTCTGATTTTCTCATGTCTTATTTTGCCTCACCACAGAAATATTACTTAAAAATTATTACATATGTATTTGAGTTGGCTATAATTAAGAGGTTATATAATTTTCAAAATTCAGAATATACTGAACATATGTAAGACTGAAATCTCATCTATATAGAAAAAGTATTCTAAGTTTGGTGTGCTTGATGTAGGAGAACAAAATTCCCATCCGACTAGATGTCTGGTATGAGTTCCTGCTCTCTAAAATTGAAGAGTGAATTTTAGGAACAATGGAGGTTTAGAACAGAATATATTTATTGAGAGAAAGAAAGCTCCTGTTTGAGAGACAGAAGAGATCCCTAGCAGGTTCTTTTCTAGGAAGTTTTATAGAGTAAAACCACAAGGTGAGATGGGTCCAAGGTGAGGAAAACCTGGGAACTGGCAAGGTGGACATCAGGTGGGACAGAGCTATGGCTAACCAATAAGATCAATTGTTCAGGTAAAATTTATTAAATCAAGGACAAATGGGGAAACAAGTCACATAGAAAGCGGGCATTTTTAGAGAGCAATAACTCTTCCCTAGGGGCTTAGAATAGTGACTACTGACCTCCTCAGAGTGATAGGGAACTATTTAGAATATCAGTCCTTAGGATATAAGTGCATTTGTTTGATCTTTTGTCTTAAGGACTGGCCCACAGCAGGAGGTGTCTGTCTCCTCCACAATTACAAGGTATCTGGGCTTCTGCTCTGATTCCTTTGAAGACCTAGCCCTGTCTGACTGCTTATAGTATTTCCAACTAACTCAGCTGCCTGTAACATACTCTTGGTAAAAACTTACAAAACTTGGACTAAAAAGTAACAATTTTATATTTTATCAAGATTATTGCTTACGTTTTCTGCTATTAGGCTTTAATGTTTTTCTTAAAAACTTTTTAGATCACCAAAAATTTATTTAAATGTTAGTTTGTTATAATATCATTTTATTGAACTGACTGTAACTAAATATTCTGTATGTCTGAGGTTTGTCAAAGATATACATTTCACAGAGTTAAAAATGAAGGGATTTTTGCCCTAGAATAAGTTACACGACATTATGGCAGTGGAGGCCACATTTACCTTGAGGCTACTTCCTCCTTCCCATATGACAACTTCTTTTTTTCTTTCTCAGTGGTGTGAAAAAAGTCCTAATCAGCCCCTTGTGCATCATCAAGTGCCCACCCTAAGCGCCACCCTGTTGGAGTTTATATATATATCCCACACCCTGTGTTCTGGTCAGAGGAGGTGTCTAGACTGTCTATGGTTAGACTCCTCTCCATGTCCTTGGAATAAAGGCTACTTTTTACTTATATTTTTCTCTTATTGCACCAAAAAACCTATCAAAAAATACATAAATTTACTATAAAAGGTCTCTTAGTTACTTTTCTTATTGTTGAGATGAAATACTCAACACCCAAAAGTTTTTTCCTATAATCCATATTCTTGGCTTCTCCAACCTTCTGGGACATCCACTGTACCTCAGCTTCACACTCAAAACTTCACACCCTGCCCTCTCTGAGGCACACTGCTTAGTCTCTCAGGCCTTCTAAAATGTGGGTGGAAGCCTTCCTTTCCCTACAACTCTTGTATAGTGCATGTGCCTAAAATCAATACACATGGATGACCCCAAGGTTGATCACCCACCCACAAGTTAAAGGAAGAAAGGGAGAAAGGTTTATTTCAGTCCATAGTTTGTGGAGGTTTTAGTCTATAGTAAACTGGCCCCAGAGCAGCACAGGATAGCAGAGAGTCATCACAAAGGAGAAACAGTCCATGGGAGGGCAGACAGGAGGCATCAAGCAGCAAGCAGCAGAGGAAAGCCTCCCTTTATATTCTATCCAGTCTACACCACAACTAGGATGGGCCTTCCTAGACACACTCCAAGAACTATGTTAAATCAGGTAATGGACTAATCCATACCATACACTTTTTATCCCAGAATCACACACCTTAAATCCAGCCACCTCTGAAAAGTTCCTCATATGAGGACAGGAGGCTTTGGGGATATTTAGATGCAAGCCATAACATTCTTTCCTGGGCCTCACAAAGATTCATGAGCATCCATTTGTTGCAGGCAGCTGAGTTAGTTAGAGATATTATGGGCAGTCAAACAGGGCTGGGTCCTCGATGGAGCCAGTGCAAAAGTCCAGATACCTTGAAACTGTGGGAGAGAGAGACTCCTCCTATTGTGGGCCACACCTCAAGACAAAAGATCAAACAAATGCATCCATATCCTAAGGACTGATATTCTAGATAGTTCCCTATCACCCTGAGGAAGCCAGGAGTCACCATTCCAACCCCCTAAGGGGAAGAGTCATTGCTCTCTAAGAATGCCCACTTTCTATGTGACTTGCTTCCCCATTTGCCCCCAATTTAGTCAATTTTACCTAAACTATTAATCTTATTGGCTAACTATGGTTATGTCCCACCTTATGCCTATCTGCCTTATGAGTTTCCAGTTTTTCCCATCTTAAACCTGTCTCACCCCATGATTTTACTCTATAAGAGTCCCTGGAAAAAACAGAGTCCTTGGCAACACACTCAGGACCCCTTCTGTCTTTCTCTCAGACAGAAGCTTTCTCTCAATAAATATATTCTGCTCTTAACCTCCGTTGTTCCTAAAATTCATTCTTCAACTTTAGAGAACATGAACTTGTGGACATAGTAGGTCAGGAGTTTCATTCCCCTGTATCACCTTTATGCAAAATGCAATTAGTCCATCCCCAAAGTATTGTCAAATTCCTAACAGTTTCAACATTGCTGAAAAGTCTCAGTTCATATTATTTTATGATATTTAAGGCAAACTCTTAGCCATGAGCACCTGGAAAGAAGACAAGAAGGTTAAATACTTCCAAAATAAAGTGGTGCAAGATATACGTTCCCATTTCAAATAAGGGAGTAGAAAAGAATGGGACCAAAACAAAGCCAGAATCCAGAAGGGCCAAAATTAAATCTTATAGTTTCCTGTCTATCATCACAGGTGATCTGTGGCAAGATGTGAGCTCTGGATGGAATGTGGGTGCCTCCACTACTGCAGCACTGCCAGTAGTTGTAGTTATCACAGCTTTTCTCTTGGGCTAGTTTTGCTCACTCCTGTCAACTTTCTTCCTATGATCCATATTCCTGGTTTCTCCAACCTTCTGGGACATCCACTGTATCTTCAGCTTCACACTCAAAACTTCACACACTGCTCTCTCTGGGGTACACTGCTTAGTCTCTCAGGCCTTCTAAAATATGGGTGGAAGCCTTCCTTTCCCCACAACTCTTGCATAGTGCATGTGCCTAAAATCAGTACACATGGATGACTCTAAAGTTGATCACCAGCTGGAATAGTAGTCAGGTTTCCTTATTTCTTGCTTTAGGAGTAGCATGCCTGGATTGGTGAGGACTATGTACCCAATCTAGAGGAACACATTCTCTATGTTGACACCTTTTTGGAACATGATGCTTTGGAGCTTTCTTCTTAAAGCAGTCTTTCACTTTTGCAATTTTGAGGCCACAAATAGTGGAATCCTGCTGTTTCTTGTGATATTCTTAAGCCATCTTTTCTCTTGTCTAGTTTATTCTCAGGAACAAAGTTCCCCTCTGATAGTTTTTTTTTTTTTTTGGCAGTCAGAAATTTTACTGGAGCTTCTTTTCTGACTGTAATAAAAATATCTAAAATCATTCTGCTGACCTCTTTGTTTCTGATTTTCAACACAGATCTAGTTACAAGACCCCAACAGCAATCATGCCACCACCTCAATGTTATCAGTTCATTATGAGCAATAGAGTATTGATAACTAAAATACTTACAATTAACCTAATTATATCATTGAGTTGTATCATGTAGTAAATGTTTGCTATTCTTAGTTTTGCTTTATTTTCAGTATTGTTATTTTAGTATCTGGACATTGCTCAATATTTTACTTAGAGGAATTTCAATTGCATTTATTTTTACTGCAGAAATGATTATAGACTAAGACACAAAGAAGAAAGATCAATGTGGTGATAGGGCAAATTAACTCTAAACCACAAAGAATTTAATACAATACTATAGCAGTAGTAATAGAGATAATTCTCTCCCAGTTATTTCAAAAGCAGATTGAAATTTTTAGAGGAAGATGTCTCCCTGATATGGTTTTAGAGTATAACAGGGAAAGTCTATAATGCAGAAGTTGCTTAATATAATTCTAAAATGAATACTAAGTATGTTATATCATATACATTTAATATGAATCAGATAATTCAGGCAGTATCTTTATTTGCTGAATACTAGCATTATTACATAAAAAGAACAAATGTGCTATAGACATATACTTTCGCAATGACCCATGAAATAAAATATCTATTTCTTTCTTAAGTAAATATGTCTCATGGTGCTAATTTGAATAATAGCTGTTCAAAAATTGAATAATACTACTTTTCTTTATGAGCTATTAACAGGTATATAGTATCAAATCAGTGTTGTATTTCTCTTTAGGGCCATGCTAGTGCATATAGTAGTATTATTGGAGGTGATGGGGTCCTGGATGGGTTCCTAGGTTCTTGTGTATAACTGACAAGGAATTTGACATGAAACATGATGGTAAGGAAAACCACAGCAAAGTTTCATTAGACAGCTGTATGCTCAGAGTGAGTGTTCTTGTTCAGGCAAAAGGAAAAAGACTGGAATGCTGAGGGCATGTGTATAGGAATTTGAAATGTTTCATGAAATCTAAGTCATGTGAGCCATATCTTTCCCATAATTCATTGTGTTATAATTGAATATATGAGGTGCAGTTTATATGCATGAACCTCTAATGAGCTCCAGATGAAGAAAGTTTACCATGTGTCATGTGTGGTCTGGCACACAAGCATCCTAGTTTAGAAATTTGGAATTTTCCAGTACAGGATCAGGGGTGTTTGTTTTTCTTATATTGCCTCTGGGTAGTAAGCCTCAGTACAAAGATCAAGGAATTGGTGATGGAGTTTTGCCCAATGTCAGGTAATTGAAGGGGAGTGGTCCATCAAGAAGTGGAAGAAAGCAGCCTCATGGCCCCAACTGCATTATCTATATTATTCTTCCCCACAGAGATCTTGTCCCCCCAAATATTTAACGGATGCTGAAGGTGGAATGTCCCTCTGTATTGTAATCCCAAATATTGAGTACAGTCATCCAACTATTGTAATCTCTTTTCCAGTCTTCCTCACAATCCAAAAAGTTATATTTATAATGCCATTGAAACATTATTGGAATCCCAGAAAGTTAATTCCAATCCACCACCTCGATTGAAATCCATGGTGATAGTAAAGACACCAAATATTTCAAATTAAGGACAGCCAAGGGGGTCCTAGTCTCCGTGAGGATGTGTGGACAAAGGCCTTGATCCTAGGCCTGTCTCAGAATTTATTATATTGTGAAGAAGAGGGTGGCTAGAAGATGAGTGACAGTGCGGACGGCAGGACCTATGTGAGTAACTTGAGCTGGATAGCGAGGTAGTGAGAAAAGCATCTCTGCAAAATGCATAGGTAAACAAGGATGCATTTGCATAATTCAGTTGAGGTAGCAGCTTAATTGTTTTGAAGGCTGTTGCTTCAGTTTCTGTATCCAAACCATCCTGCTGTGCTTATAAAGACAGCACTATGTGAGGAAACAGGAGACTGTCCAATGGCTTTAGAGTTTACATACCAGTACCTCAGCTGGCCTTATTTGCAATGCTTAGAGGCAATTGAAGAGAGAAGGAAATACCATAGTCAGTTTTATACATATCAGTATAAGGAAGTAAGTCTCGATATAATCAAAGCTGCAGCAATTGTTCTGAATCAAGGGAAGTCACTCAGATTGCCTCCCATATCTCTTCTATTAGTGCTTTCTGCTGAATAGGACTTCTGGCCCTACCTATGCAGAGATCTTGGAACTCCAGCTCTGCCTGATCTACTGGGATAAGGGAGCCATATTCCCAATAAGAATTCATTAATGAGCTCTAGATATGAAGGCAGGTTTTAGTGTTTCACTTGGATCACCATCCATGGTTTAATGGTTGTTAAACAGGTGGAAAAAAATTTGACTAAGAAATTAGGCATGCATTTTCTAAATAGTAAGGCTGTGAGAAGCATTAATAAAGACTTCATCAAGGGAATACCTAATGGCTAATACAATGAAAATGGATTGATTATTATGTGCTACAGTGTTCTCAGGGGTCCAATAAACAAGCTTACGTAGTTCTGTCCAGTTTGCTGGAAAACACAAAAAAGGGATAGTGCCACACAAAAAGAAAAGTCTTTGAGTCTGAAGAGAAATTATTTTCAGTAGTAAATGTGGGTGATCTGATGGTTTAATTTTCTCAGACATAGTCCCTGCCAATGTAGTCAAACACAGAAAGGACCCATAAAAAATATATGGAGTACCTTCAGTAGTTCTATTTTCCCAGTGTATAAAATTTCTTTTGGTATCTACTAACACTCATTCTGTCACGTTTTCATAACTGAGGACTATCAGTCACTGGTCATAAATATTCACATGAAAATATAACTATTTTGCATCTGGACATAGCTTTCATGAGACCTACAAGTGGTGTTTAAGGGATGCAGCTTGGTATAACTGGATATTAATGTGGTCCAGTGAAGGCTTTTTCTTAAGCATTTGTTTGCAAAAGCAGTTTCTTAAATGTGATCAAACCTTGACTCTGGTCCTAATCTTGAGTCTACTTTATACAGAAGGGTGCCTCAAACTTAAACAATGTGCAAATGGATATCAGTCCCACAAATTGGTGATTTTGTGGAATGAGCCTGAATAAGGCTACTATGATAGCACCTAGGAGGGTAACAACCGTCCCCATTGAGAATATCCTGGTCATTTCATTGACATGAAAATCGTATGGACTATCTAAAGACATTAACTGAAAGGTATAGTGCCCTTCATATTCGGGGTGGTAGGCCATATTCCAGGAGCCAAGTTGTGCTGGGATGGGCTTTATAATATATCCACTGGAGGATAGCCAACAGCCCTTGACTAAGTTTAGGTTAGTAGAATTTATTAACAGTTGGGTTACATTTAATGTTGTGTGTAAGTATTTGCTCCCTATTATCTCTCCTAGAGCCAATCATTGAGCCATCATAGAAGATTCCAAGAACAGGTCTTTAGAGGGTCTCAAGACTGAGTCATGGCAAACAAAAGGATAGCAAAGCTGGATACAGGAAACATGCAAGGAAGGATCCTGTACCCAGGATTGGGCTTATTTTCCCTTTTATTTAGATAGAGCAAAATGGTTTACTTATCTGACTCAGCAGGTTGTATGGTATTTTTTGTTCTGAAAAGAAACCTGAGGGCATTCACTGGTTTGTGAGTGTATGAGGTTTATGGCCTTTCTTCTTTATTTTCAGGTCTTTAAAATCTTGAGCTACAGTCTGTGCAAAGAGGCCAGGGCTATTTCTAATCTTGGAGGCAAGAGAGTTCAAGTATACTGTTGGCAGCATCCAGTTAAGGGGTCCTCCAATTTAAAGGCAAACATTAATAGCAAGAGCTAGTGTTCATGGAAATAGAAAATAAATAATCCTTGAAATAAAGGCCAAAGAACTAATTAGCATTCCCAGAATCTGTGTAAAAAGGATATATTCTCTAGAGTGTGAATAAGCACCACTGTCTCACTGAGATCTTGTACTAGACAAAATTCTCCCAGTGGTTTTACTACTAGGAAAATGAATATATTGCATTGGAACCAGCATGACACAAGAAACCATGTAGCCAAAAATTTATCAATACTTTGGGGGCTGGGGATTTAGCTCAGTGGCTAAAGTACTTGCCTGATAAGTTCGAGGTCATGAGTTCAATCTTCGGTACCAAAAAAAAATTATCAATAATTGGCTTTAACCCCAGTCTGGTCTCTCTTTTAAGATGGCACTGCCTTTTTTGAGGATATAGACTAAGGTCCTTGAGCCTATTGATTACAAGGTGCCATTGTAACATGCTTGGGATCAGTTTTGGGCAGTGGAATCAAGCCTGATTGTCTGGCTGGGTGCATAGCAACTAGGACACAGGTTGCCAGAGGTTTGAGTGATGGAGTAACTCTGAGCATGAAGAGTATATATCTTTCAATTATTGGTATATCATTCCTCTGTAAAATGGAATTCATTGAGATTCAGATGCCAGATGTCTTTGGTCTCAGGTAGGCACTAGTAATTCTTTACTTGGACCTTTGAATCTACTCCTTTGGCCACAATCCATCTCCCTTACAGGAGTCTGATGTTGAGGTTCCCCTACTGGCTGGACAACTATAGCCCACTATAGAATTATCTAATTCATTGTCTAAGGAGGGATAATAAGTGTTTTCACTGTGAGAGCATATTATAGGGTAGTTCCTTTAGAAATAGCTCACCAATCAAAAGTATTCCAGATCCTTCTTACCTTTGACAAAGAATTAGATGAGATAAGTCAAAAAATGGTGCCATAAGTTTATTTGAACATTGCAAGGTGAATGAATACAGAAGAAATCAGCTCTACAGAGTGAACTTGGGTCAAAAAAAGAGAAAAAGGGTAAAATAAAAAATAAAAGTACATCTCACATCTGAGAAACATAGCACAGGCTACTGTAGAAACTAATTCTACAGTTGTGGCTGTCTGTGATGGCTGGATTTTTTTCATGCCATCCACATCTCCTGAGAGTTCTTGAGTTCTGTCTGCAGAGTCTTGATGTTGCCCTAAGATCTTGTAACAGACAGTCCTGCTCCTTTTTCTGTCTCCACTTTCCCTGAACTCCTGCTAACTCATCACAAAAGGACTTGAGTTTCCTGGCAGATGAGACTTCCCATCTGTAAGTCACTTAGCAGCTACAGATCACATTCCAGTTTACATAGGGAGATACACTTGAGCCAAATTTATCATAAGAGTGCAAGAATCAAATGAAATGGATGGAAGAAGCAAGCTAGCATTAGAGAATCAACTCTCAGATGCTCCAGAAAGGAAAAAAAATCCACTCATATGTAGGGTTTGGTAGGCATTCCTACAATCCCAGAATGTCATGGCAGACAGCTAGGAAGAGCTGAAGTGATACTCTTGCCACAGACTTGAGGTACTGTCCTACTGGCTAAGAAAACAGAGATTCATGCTTCACTTCATTCTTTCCACATGCTGGAACATACTAGGAACTGTATCAAGAGCCATGAAAAAACTTTCTGAATTTCTCAGCCCCCTAATAACTAACATCATAAAAAGATAAAGAATTTGAATTTTCTGACAGAAGAAAGCCCTAGGGAGAGAGAAGGAACATGATGGGAATTGTACTCTCAAGTGGAAGAGAAAATGAGTCAATAAAGGAAATCAGTGGTCTCTTTCTCTTTTTGAGTCTTTATACTTCACAGATCCTGAGAATGAGGTCAGTATCACCTGAATGACCATTTGAATCTGTAGGATGTAAGGCTTGTACCTAGCTACCTGAAAAGGGAGCTGTTGCATTAGGCAAACCAAGTTTATTTATTTTGAGAGAGAGAGAGAGAGTTCTTTTTCTCTCTGAAGTCCTCTGAATTGTTGGCTTTTTAAAAATTTTCAGCTTTTAAGACTTTAGGAAATGAATGCTTGCATTTAAAAGCACCAAAGAAGCAAGGCATTCCAGGCATGGTTGCTCACGTCTGTAATCCCAGCACTTGGGAGGCTGAGGCAGGAGGATCATTGTGAGTTTGAGACCAGTCTGGGTTACAAAGTGAGCTCAAGCCCTGCCCGAACTGCATGGTGAGACCCTGTCTCAAAAAAGCCAAAAAAATAAAAAAATAAAAATAATCAAGGCATTCACAAATGGAAAATGTTTAAAGAGGTACACTGTAGGATGAGGTATCTTGTTAGACCAACACACTCCATTTCCTCAGGGAAAAACTAACAAGAACAGATCCTTTCATTCTTTCAAGCAAAGTTTCTTAGGCAGCCAACGTGAAAAATCTAGTCCTGAGATGCAGTGGAGAGAAACAGCCTCAATGTCAAACCTGAAGATGCTGTCTCCATAAATAACACACATTTGAATACTAAACAATTGGGAAATAGGATATCCTCTAAGTTGCTTTTGTAATACTTTCTCTCTTCCTCCTTCCTTCATTTTCATTCTTCTTTGCCACTCTGAAGTTTTTATATATCTGGAAACTCAAATTTGTGAGCCACTAGTTTTCTTTTCCTCCTCTCTCTTTCCTAAACATATGCATTCTCCTTCTTGTCTTTTTTCTTCTTTTTCTCTGAGGCTTTCATCTGTTGGAAAATTTAAGTCTTTAACTTTGTAATATGAGTAAGTAGGGAGACATAGTGAGCTAGGGGATGTGGAGGGGTGCACAGGAGCTGGGCTTTTCTCGCGGCTCCAGGGGGTGGTCACTTTCTCTGCCTAGAGGGAGAAGGGAGGTATTCTGCTGGTGTGTTTGTGTGTGAGTGTGCAAGTGTGTGCGTGTGTGTATGTGTGTGTGTGTG
>PVLA01008313.1:0-90388 GCA_004027455.1 Hydrochoerus hydrochaeris
TTTTTTATTAAACTTCTCCAGCATATGCACCAAAAGTTTATCAGAACTACAATTCAAGTCTCATTGACAGTATGTTGATCCTGAAATGGCTTTAGTGATAACTTTTTAAATCCCTCCTAGTCCGTTGTGGGGAGTGGCTCAGCCACAACTGTTGGGACTACAGCAAGGTCAGCCCAGCAGATGTCTGGCCTGGGGTTCCTTCTTGCTAACGATAGCACAGATAGCTCTGATCATGTTTTGTTTTCAGTGTTCTCAGCAAAACATGGAGACCTTGCACATTCATCCTGTTCTTTTAACCACATATAAATAAAGATGCAGATTGGGTTGTCGCTGCCTCTTCATCAGAGAGATTAGGTCCCACCTGGCCCCAGCTTTCCCTTTAGTATGTTTCTAGTTTTTTCTTAATCTCCTGTTGCCTCCTCTCAGTACCCCGCTGGCTGTACAGGTTGCAGCAGTCCAGAAATACCTCCCTCTTAGGTTAATAACATTGTCTCCATAAAAGTAAACCTTTTTTTAGATGAGTTTGCTTTCTGCATCCATTAACTAAGAAAGCAATGAAATACACAGAATTATATAAAATATGGATGATACAATTTAAAAGTTGGGAATTCTTCATGTTTTAAATTTTGAGTCTGGAAGACTGAAGTGGTATGATGCTATGATTTTTTAAACTTGTTTATAGATTGTATGGATAGTTCAGGTTGTATATGTCACTTTTTTCCTATAGCACTATACATATATCCAAAATTACAAAAAAAAAAGTCCAACCCATAAGAAAATAAACAGCCAGCTATAATCAGTAGTCTGCTTTCTTGGTCAGTCTCTATAGAATCCTTGGCAAAGAGTTACATAAAATGGTAACTGCTCAGTGGCAGGCCCTACTCAGCTGAGGTGAGGCTTATAAAAGATAAATAAAAGATTCGGCTTGTACCCAAAGGTGTGAAGTTCACAAGTCCCTTGAAGACAAAATGTCAGAATTACTTTTGTGTGCCAGATTATGATTTTATGTCTACAGTATCCCTTTGCCTTATCTATGCCTTACACATCTTTTTAATGTTTATTTTAACTTTAATCAAAAGACTAACATATATTCATTACCTGAAGGGAACCAAGCTGCAATTCTAGTTTTTCAGATTTTGCCCTTCTATGCTCTGATGAATTCTCAACACAATAAAAGAAGGCCATTTCTCTTCTCCCTGTATCAAACCCTTGCTCTTGGAAGCCAAGTGGAGAGAAGTAATATTCAGTGTACACATTTTCTCTTCTAGCAAAATATCTCATTTGTATCGTGAATTCTTTTTCTTCATGCCTTCAACAATTCCTTATTCCTGAAAAAAAAAAATGCCTCTGATCTTCCAAATTCACCTAAACTTCTTTCATACTGCAATCCTTACCACTCAACCCCCTCCAAATAAATCTGAAATGTGGTTGAGGTAGGAGGATTAGTGCAACTCTGAGACAAGCCAGGGCTACATAGTGAGTTCAAGGCCAGCTGAACTACATAGTTATGCCATCTCTCTCTCTCTCAAAAAAAAAAAATTCTTAAAACAAAGGGAGTCCACTTTTCTCCTTGAAATATTTCATTTAGAAACTGAGTTTACTTGCTTTCATTAAAGCATGTACTTTAATATTTAGACTTTCACAAAGACTAGCTTGCTATTTCTAAAAGACGTTGTGGAAGAACATGTCAGCGGCCTATCTGCATATACTCTCTGCAAAAGATCAGCACCAAGGGAATCTCTGCAGTTAAAGTTGCTGGGAGTGGTGATGCTGTAAGAAGCTACAAAAAATTTCTAGGTTTCCTTAGCAAAGTCTAATACAAATAGTATTTTGTTGTGCTCATTAATTTTTTTGTATTAAGGTTTATAGCTAGATCAAATGAGTTTGATCTAGGATGTTTGTACTTCATACAGATTTGTAAATCTTCTAAAAATATGAAATTACTAGTGAGAAAGGAAAAGAGAGTATTTTTCAATTTCTATTCAACTGAACCTCTATCATAACCCGTCCAAATCAAGAACAATATCCTGAATTCAGATTTTTTGCAGATATAAAACAAAAAATTGATTGCATGATATGTATTTTTGCATTCCTTGTGCCCTTTTCTTTTTAACCTTAGTAAATTTTATTCACAGTGGAATAAAATTTTTAAAAATCTAGAATGGATTTATATTCTTAACCCTTGCAGTTTAAGCATGATTAATATCTTGTTTTTATTTCATCTCTTCAAAGTTCCAAGACAATTCCATATATCCTCCAGAATAATTTCACACATTTTCTTCATTTAAATCAGTTAAATTGATGTGAAAAGTAATCAAGATTATTTAATATATGTCTCTTGTTAAAATTGAAAGCATGTAGTCAACAGGAATAAAATTCTACTTCATAATTCTTACATTACAGAAATTTAGCCAGTTCTTTAAGGAACATCAAATTCAAGTCATGAACATTTTTAAACAGATTATATATGGGCCCACTTTGAATTCATGAAGTAACAACATGCAAATAATTATCTCTTTGAATGTTATGGTTCAAATATGCTAAAAACAGCTATTCCAACTTGATTATCAGTTAGCAGTGTCATTTAGGTATAAATGCTCAATATGAATATTCAGTGTGATACATTGCTTGTAATATTGCCTTAAGTGGTACAATCATCCTTAGATGCTGTATGGACCATTGCATAATCCATCCTAGTTACAAAGGAATGCTCCCTCAGATGTTTAAGGGAGAATTATATGAGCTAGTTTTCTGTAGACTTGCCATACAAATCTCTAACTAATCAGCATTCTAAGAAAAATTAAACCTTAAAGCTTAGCTGTTAGAAAACAATTTAAAAGTCCTATGGTCATAAAACTTAGTGAATTATGAATTTCCTTTAATGGAGTCTACTGACAAGCAGTTATTTACTGACTGCCAGCTATAAATGAGGTACTGTTTTGTTGTAGGAATGAGCTATAAAATGTAATAGTTCCCACTACTTATTGAATACCTACTCTGTGCTAGACATTTAACTGGGCACCCACCCTCTACACTTCCTAAATATGTTAGTGTGAGCAGGTTTGAATTCCAAAGTCAAAATCCTAGAGCTTTTGCTGTCTAATGTTGGCAAATTTAAAGGTTTTTTTAGGGGTGGGTAGTGGGGGGGGGGTCAGGAAAAGACTGCATAAATTTTAAAACAGAAGAAGATTAATCTGGCAGCAATGTGCACAGTTAATAGAGCTCAATGTGGCAAGGTGAATACCAGGTGGCAAACAGGAGCTGCTAAACCCGGGGAGTGTGGATGGAATATGAAGCCAGGGATGAGATGAGATGTTCTAGAGATAAGTTAGAGCACCTTATCTTAGAGACTGTGAGAAAGGGACATTAAAGTAAAAGCTGAAATTCTACTTTGGGAAGTTTCTGTCCTAAAAATAATCATGTATGTATAAAGTGTATTAGTTGGTAGTATTTGGAAACAACAGCAATGCTGTGATAACCACAAAATCCCAGGGACTTAACACAATGACAGTTTATTTCTCTCCTATAGCACAGTTAGATGTAGTGGAGCATTCCTTCTTCATCTTGTAACTATACCATCTGTAATCCGTGATTTCCAAAGGGGTCTGGCAGGTAGAGGGAATATTAGAGAGCTTCACAGAATAGTTTTAAGGGTCTGGCATGAAAAAGGCTTTTCTTGATTCTGTCCTATGCAATGGCTATCTCAGTCACACATCCCTTTCCAAATCACACTAGGTCTCAAACTTTATTCCATGAATACTAACATCACTAGGTTTAGTTTTAAGAGCAAATGATTAGGAACAACACAAATACCCACCCTAGGGGTACTATTTAAATGATTCATACTAGGAAATTTCTAAAAACCAGAGTCAATATGTGACAATCTTGTAGATATATCATTTAATGAGAAAAAACTTTAATGCAGAAAATTATGTATGTCATGTTTTATATAGAAAGAGCCAATCTGAAGAATTTGAATCATAAGAAATTTGAAAGGAAAAGGTACCAGTGGCAATGGCTAGTCTTTTGAGAAAGGTCTTTGATGATGTTGTCCTTTAAGGTAGTCAGAACCCAACTCCTTCCCCTATTGGCTTTGGTATTTTATTTTTCTTGCAACCAGTTTATTGCCTCATTTAGTAGGAGGCAACAGATACCTTACTATCATCTAGTAACTAATTAATTTAAGCATACATGGACATTAAACTCCAAGACAAATTAAGGATGGAATGCCACTATAAATATGAATTTGAGTGTTTTCTGAGCATTTAATAGTGACACTATAGCTGATTTGTATTTTGAGACTCCTTACTGGACAGAAAACAAAAATAGATGCTGATGATTTTTTCTTGAATTATTTCTTCCTAAAATCCCAACTTAAATTTAGCTAGGGATTTTCTGTTAATGTTTACAAAAAAAAAAGAGGTCGAGGCAGATATTTACAGAGTAGAGTGCTAGAATCTGGCTCACAGTAGATTCTAAATTTTGCCTGATAAGTAGAGACAAAGGGAACCAACCATAAGTGCTACATGAATAGTTTGTTTCATGGAATTCTCAGTGTTTGTGGAAACAACCTCATTTAGCCTGTTCTGTAAATCTCAGTTTCTCTGTCTACAAAATAGTTACTGAATGTGTATCTTCTTTGTGGACAATCTAAATATGTTTTTTTTTTTTTCCTCATGGAAGTTTCCCTTTCTTTCTTGAATGAGAGTTGTATGTCTTATTAATCTGCTCCTATTACACTTTGGTTACTCTTTTCCCATTAATTGGATGTTTGGTTTCTTTCTCTGACTAGTGTCCTGTGTTTTCAAAACAGTTTTCGAAGTACTTGCTATAGAGCCAGACACGTATCTCAGTGTTTCACTGTTGAATTAGATGAGTGACTATAAGCATTCTTCATTCTATCTTTGGTTCATACTCTTTACTCATGGTCAGCACTAAATATTGGGGCCTCTCAATATGAAAAGGAAACTCAGGAGATTCATATGCCAATGGTCAAGAGAATCTTGGCTAACATTTGTTTTTTAGGTTGGCCATAACATAGTTTACTGAATATAGGTAAGATGTCTCCAGGACTGTGATTTGTGCTCAGGTCAAATGAATTTTGGTTTATTCATGTAATAATAATAAAGTGTTATTACAGACATATATTGAACACATTATGTGCAAGACATCATTTTTAGGCAGTTTGTATTAAAACAATCTTGTTAATACCCTCATTTTAGAAAGGACTAAAGAGAAATAGGTAAAATCTCTTGCTCAAGTTTGCAAACCTATTCTTGACAGAGATAAAACTCTTGAACAGGGAAATTTTGTTCCAAAAGCCACAAGTTTACTCCTCTGCTATACTTCTTTATGTTGTCTTAAGCTATTTTTATCGTAGCATAAGTACACTTGAAAATATACAGTGCACTTCTACTAAATGTACTTCAAAGTGAATATTTTACATAACAGTATTGATACAAATAGACTTTGGTGCTCACACATTTCTTCTATTTTAGAGTATTTTTTCTTTTTAAAAAAATTATTTAAAAGAGAAAAACAATAAAAACAATAATTTCAAGACAAGTTAATAGGAGATTAACAATGGTTAATACATTGTGTATTGATATCTTCAAAGTAGTTGCTCAGATTACAAGATATAGGTATTGCCTTGGTTACTTTTTTTGCTGTTTACAGGGTAGTGTTCACCCTGGTTCACAGTAGAGACAAAATATCTGAAACTCAAAATGAAGGAAGGGGAGGTTTATTTAGCTTACAGTTTTTGGAGGTTTTGGTCCAAAACCTAGCTCTAAGGCAAGGTGGTGTGACTATGGCATAGCTGTTTATGGTAGCTGCAAGCGACAAGACCAGAAACGGCAAAAAAGGGGAAAGCACACCTCTACATATATCCACCCTCGGGTGGGTGTAGTACTCATGCCACCAATCTCAGTGCTAGACAACAAACCAATCACAAATGCTAGATTTAGCTGCCTCTATGACCGCATGAGGCCTGGGGGACCATCTAAACATAAACCATAATAGGCATGAAAAATTGATCAAACAGTATAAGCACAAATCATTCTTTCTTTTCAATGAACAGAAATTAGTAGTATTATTATCTTATCTATTGTGTGTGTGCATATATATATATATATTCATTCCTTTCCCTTCCATCTTTTTTCCTTTCCCTTACCTTAGTTATTCATTCCTTTTAATCAATTTATTCTCCTTTCACAATATCTATTTTATATTTTGAATCTTATTTATTCTTTCTGTTTCTTACACTAGGGAGATGATATGATGTTTACACAAGCAAGTCTGATTTATTTCACTTATGAGTATGGTCTCAAGTTACATCCATCTACCTATCAGAGCCTTGAGATTATCTTTCTTAATAATTGAGCAGTACTACATTGTATATAAATACCACATCTTTTTTATCCACTCCTCAGTTGATAGTCATCTGGGTTGTTTCCAAGATTTACCTATTATAAATTGTACTACTAAAACATGGGTGCAAATATATCACTGTGCTATGGTGTTTTTAATTCTTCTGAGAAAATACTCAGAAGGGGAATAGCTGGATCAAATGGACCTCTAATCCTAGTTTTTTGAAGAATCTCCACACTGATTTCCACAGTGGTTGTACTAGTTTACACTCCCACAACAGTAGAGAAGTATTCCCTTTTACCCATAGCCGCACCAACATTTGTTACTGGCCATTCTTTCTGGGGTGAGATAGGATTTCAGTGTTGTTTTAATTTGCATTTCTCAAATGACCAATGATGTTGAACATTTTTTCATATATTTATTTGTCATTTGTATTTCTTCATCTGAGAAGTATATATTCATCTCAGATGCCCATTTTTGGGTCTTTGAATTTGGGGTGCCTAAATTTTTTTCAAATCTTTACATGTTCTAGATAGAAGTCCTTTGTCTGAGGGACAGTTGACTAAGATTTTTCCCACACTGTAGTTTGTCTTTTCATTGTCTTGATGATTTCTTTTGTTGTGCAAAAGCTTTTTAATAAGATGAGATCCCAGTTGATTCTTAGTACTTCATGTGCAGTTTGGGTTTTGTTAATGAATTCTCTGCCTACCTCTATATTTTTAAGATTTCTACCTACTTTATCTTCCAGAAGATTTAGTGTTTTGTTTTAATATTTAGATCTTCGACACATTTTGACTTTAGTTTAGTGCATGGTGATAGACATAGGTCCAATTTTAGTCTTTAAAATGTGGAAGGCCAGTTTTTCTAGCACCATGTAGAGGTTATCTTTCTTCCAGTGAACATGTTTAGCCCCTTTTCAAAAATACAGTAGATAAATGTGTTTTTAGTTGTGTCTATATTTTCTAATTTGTTCCATTGATACTCAGGTCTGTTTTTTTGTTTGTTTGTTTGTTTGTTTGTATTTTTGCCATGCCAATTTTATCACAGTAGCTTCATATTGTAATTTCAAGTCAGGGGTTATGATACTTTGTGCTGTACCTTTGTTGTGCAGAATTGCCTTTACTATTCTAGGTCTCTTCTGTTTCCAAATGAATTTTAGGAATGTTTCTCTCATAGAACTACAGTAAGTATTTTGTAAACAACATGAAAATATATAATATGTAATGTATATGCTGTCAGCCAACAGCTTATAAATGAGACCTTGTTGGTTTTGAGTCACTGTTATGGGTAACTACTAACCCTACTTTTATAAAAAATATTCCCTTGTTTTTTCTTGATAGATATGACTACTCTTTACTCTTTGACATTAAAGGACTCTCTACCAACAGAATCACAGTGTATTATTTGGTTACTATTTCTTTTATCATAAGTGAGACTAATTTTGTATAGCATTAGTTTCATTAGTATTTAAGGCAGTGAATGACTTACTTGGCTTTCTAGATACATATGGCTTTGGCTTTTTCAGGTATCTCTGCTCTATTTTTTAAGAATATTGCTATGTAATACAAATTGGCATTGAACTGATGATCCTCCTGCCTCAACTTTTTGAGTAAAAAAATGACAGTTATGCACCACCTCGCAAGATTTGTTTTATATTTCCTTTACTTCCATTTAACTTTCTTTTAAACTACTTTTTTAAAAATCATGATTTATTTTTCTTCTCATATTTTTGGCTTTTTATAGTGATTACCCTTGAAACTATATGCATAATGAACTTAGAAAATTCTAAACTTAATCAATACTTTTAATCTCTAACAAATACATATTATTAATATAGTATACTATATTTTTAATTTTTCATAACAAAATAGATAGAATACTTTGTGCTTCTTTAACAGTTAGATTCCCCAGTTAGAATCACCTCCTTTTTTCCCTGGAGGCATTTTTTTAATGGAGTTTTTTTATTTTTATTTTTTAAAATTTATTTATTTTTATTTCTTTATTTTGGTACTGAGGATTGAATTCATGACCTAGTGCTTGCCAGGCAAGCACTTATGCTGCTGAGCTAAATCCCCAGCCCTCCATGAGGCATTTCTGAAGACATTAAGTGAAGGCCTCCTGGTGATAGCCTTTCTTTCAGGTTTTGTTTTTCTGAAAGTACCTCAATGTAGTATTCATATTTTACAAATAAAACTCTATATTGGGAATCATTTTCTCACCAGAAAATAAGATATACATCATTTCTCTCCTAATTCCCACTTTGTCTTTGGTCTTCTGATTTTCTCCATGTTCTGTGTGTATACAGATGTAAAAAAAAAAACAAACAAACTGGGACTGATAACTCTCCTTGCATCTCTGTTTTGGTATGTTTTATCAATTCCAGAAAACTTTTTGCCATTTACTTTTTTCAAACACTGCATTTGTCCCTTTTGCACATTCTCTCCTGGGCAACATATGCTAGATTCACATTGGTCCTTCATTCCTAACTTCAGCGTCCCTTTGATTCTCCTGTTCTCTGCATCTCTGCTTCTCCCGTCTCCTTATTTCTCTGCATTCTGGTCCCTTTTTGTTCATTTCTTGTTAGTTTTGACTATTCTGCTGTTATTCTTCCCAATGTTTTTAACTTAATTTTACTTACACTTTTTGAAGTTCTCTTTAAATTTTTCAAATATTTCAAAACAAGCTTTTATAATTTCCTGTGGTATTTATTTGAGTTTGGCTTGAAATGTACTAAATAATAAGGATAAATCTATCTTATGGCTTGTATTTATATGTCCCTCTAAAGCCTCATGAGTCATGACTCATAGGTGGGGCTTTGGGAAGTGGCTGGATCTTGAGTAAATATGAATACAGGGTGTATGATAAATACATTAATTCACTGACTGTTTTAGCATAGTTCTGGATGTGGATAATGGAAGGCCCATTCTGAGTGTGGGTGGCACCATCCAATAGACTTATAGCCTGGATGCAATAAAAGGGAAAGGGCAATGGAGTACTACTCAGCCACAAAGAAGGATAAACTCGAGGCTTTTATAGGTAAATGGATGCAATTAGAGACAATACTCATAAGTGAAATAAATCAGACTCATATGTGTAAATATTATATTGTCTTGCTAATGTAACAAACTGAAAGTAAATAAGATCCTAAAATTATAATAGCTATAACAGTGAAGGAGAAACTGCTCAAAGAGAAATTGTATTATTCAACCACTTTTTCATGTCTGTATCTAGTAACCTGAGCAACTATTTTAAATACAAAAATATGGAATATCACAACCATTGTTAAATTCCGATCATCTTATTTTGAAATCCTGTCTCACTATTTTATTGTTGTTACTGTTGTTTTTGGCTTTTGTTGTTGTTGTTCTTTCATTTGCTTGATTGCTTTCTAAATTTCTGTGCTTTTTTCTCTTTAAAAAAGAAAAAGGGAAAGGGATGGGGTTCACTGCTTACTACTTGTCCTGCCATGGACTGTTTCTCCTCTGTGATGGATGCCCCTCTGCCATGCTGTCTTGCCTTGGAGTCAGCATGAAACCGCTACAAACTGTGTGCCAAAATAAATCTTTCCTCTAGCTTGTGGGTGACAGTTTATATTCAAAAATTCCAATCTCAAATTTTTGTGAGAGGATTTTAAGTTTAAATTCCCCTGGTTGCATTTACCTTCAAGGTAGAAGACACTTTGGAGTAACACTACCCTCTAGATTCCTATTCTTCCTTAGGTTTCTGTAGGATAATGCTTTGCTATGTGTGTTTCTTTTCAAATATATTATTATGAATACTTTTAGCTGTGGTCACAGTGGTAACTGCTTGTCCTAGTATTCTACTCTAGTATATTACCAGGAACAAAAGTCCTTATCTTAGATGGCTTAGTCATTCAGTTGCTCAAGAGTAGAGACTAGATTATATAATATTTTCTAATGTCCTTTTATTACATCATATTTTTATAATTACTATAGGATACCAACTAATAAGAAGGCTAACAACAACCTTTCTAGTGGTGAATATTATGACTTTGGGAATTAGAATTCCTTAGTTTTATTTTTGGCCATTGGCATTGTACTATATTAGCATTTACTAAGTTTGATTATTGCTTTAGTATTTCTACTTAAAAAATATTGTAGCTTCACTTTTCCAATAAATAGAACTTTTTTAGGTAAGTGAAGACTTACCTGGAAGAGCTTTGAAGACATTCTATAATTTCAAACTCATCTACAAGGTTTACATGCATTAAAGAGCTTATAGTTAGTTTTTATTGCAAAAATCAGAAACATTACATCAATAGTCAATAAACATATTTCTTCAGAGAAGGTTTTCCTAAAAGATGCTTTACAACAAATAAACAAATGATGACATGGTACTCTGATTTGTTCTCTTCAACCATAAGGAAAAAAATATTCTGTACCGAACAGTGTAATTGGTATCTTTTGTGGGCACTCAGTGAGCACTCTTCTAGTTTTTGTAAATAACAGAAAGAAAAGCTTAAGTATTTCGTAGTTTCTCTTTGTAGTATGAGAAACCCAAAATATAAATAAAGAATAAAATAAAAGATAGGTAATAGGAAGTAGGAAAATAGATCTTTCTCAAATAGGGAGGGGATTAAAAGATAGTGGAAGGAGAGGTGGGGAAAAGGATGAAAAAGAAATTAAGATTTGTTATGTACCTGTACTAACTCTACACAAGGAATGTGAACATTATGCACTACAATTATGTGCTAATAAAAAAATTTAGTAAGCTGTTCTCCTTAAGTAACTTGGGCTTCCACTATGGTACATATGAACTGAGAGCACTGCTGAAAACAGATTTTCTGATGAGTCATCCTAATGTCATTATCCCATTCCAGTGGACTGGGCAGCTATCACCGCTACCCTCACAAAAACAGAAAGTTATATTGATTCCATGACAAAAGATGCTCTTCTACTCATCAGGGTTTTTTTTCCTTTTGTCTTTGAACACCTTGTCTCAGGATAGTTGAAGAGATTATGATTCAAAAAGTATTTGAATGAAATCATTATAAATTCAAAAGAACTAAAAGAGATTTAATTATATTACTATTCTTTAATCATCTTTATTCATAAAAATGTAACCATCTGTTGAATACTTCCCATGCTATATATTAATTCATTCATTCATTCTATATCATAGTATTTTTCTTGTTAAATATCTTAATTTCCAAATAATGGATGAAGAAATTTAAGAATGAAGAAAAAGACTTCAAAGAGAACAAGAGGCTAGAAAGTATAAAGAAAACTAAAGTTGCCACAACTCCAAAGTTCTTTCTTTTAACTATTACATACACTATCTCTTTATTGAAATTTCTTGGGGAAGATTTTGTTGTTCTTCTTACTTTAGACAACAAAAGGGAATGGGAATTATATTAACAAAATAATCATTATAGACTATAAACATCTTTGCCTAAAATGACTCTATGTGTTCAACAAACTGTTACATTTTCCCCTGGATTCCCATGATAATGACTCTTCTCACCCTTTGTTGCAGTCAGGTTGGCATCAATGGCTGTGTTCTATCCAGCAGGTGTGAACAAAGAAGATAGGGCCAAGTTCAGGCCTCTTCAGAAACACACTCGTGTATCCTCTATATCCTTTCTTTACATTTTGGCAATCGTGGAGGACAAGTGATGGAAGTGGTAATGATAAAAAGAAAGGAATAGGGTTTTTTGCATCACCATGTGGTCCACGGACCATTGCAAACTGGACTGTGATGTGATAGCTGTGGATCTTTACTGAATTATCACTGATGTCCATTTTTGCCATAGTTATCCTACCTTCTAAGCATGAGAAATTGTAATTAATAGAGCTATTAATGTCATACTAACATTTTCAGTTTTTCTCTACTTTTAAGAACTCAGGATTATTCTTGGATTTTACAAGTTGAGATAACTACCAGTTTAACTTGCAAGAAAATGCTTTTGTCAGTCTATGGAAATTAATAATGGTTTCATTTTCATTAGGGACAAATGAACCATAATTTGCTTTGATGTAAAAATCAATTATACATCAACTCTTTCTTCACAATGTCGTATTTTTGTAACATAACATATTTTTCTATCCAGGGAAAATAGACTGTGGGAATCTAAGTGATTCTGTTCCTTAAGGACCTTCAGACCTAAAAGGCTTCCTTGTAGTTTTGCTACAGTTCTTTAAAAAAAAAAAAATTTTTTTATCGGTACCAGGGATCGAACTCACGACTGCCTGCTTGCAAGGCAGGCACTTATGCCACTGAGCTAAATCCCCAGCCCCTACAATTCTTTTACACAGATGATAAACAAAACTTGGGCAGCACTTAATAAGAAATGAAAAGAATGTAATTATTACAACATAATGGTAGTGGGTTCATCATATCACCTGCAAAGGGAGTACTGGCCCACTGTGAAGCCAGCAGGCCCTTATATTGGGTGTGGACAGAACCAGTGCTACTGGAAGAATAAGAAGGAAGTTTGAGAGCAAATACGTTAAGCAACAGCAGAAGAGAGATACTAGTGATGCAATAAGGAACTAGAATGAGGTTCACACTACAATCTAGGAACTGTGTAAATAAACTATTGGAGAATTAAAGATGGCTGGCAAGCCAGAAAGAAATTTTGTTCTTCATTCATTTGTACCCCTTAATCTAGCTCCCCTATAAGAATGAGGACATTTTAAAGATTCCCTTAGCCTTAATATAATACATGTACTGGCAACATGCATTTCTTTTTAGATAAAAAGCTCTATTCATGTCCTTAAGAATATATTAAATAGTATGATGGCATAGTTAATATTCTCAGATATTTTAGGTTAACATTAGAGTTAAATCAAAATAATACAAATCAAAATAAAATAACACTACACAACATTCACATCCGAGTGCAGCAGAGTTGGGAATGGGTTTGCACAATTTTTACACTCAAAATAGGACTCCATATGATCTATATTATCACACCAGCTGTAATACTTTGGCTCAGCCCAATATATGAAGCCCAATATGTGTTCTATACCGAGAATTACTGCTGACTCAAACACTCTCAGTAAATAAGCAACTTAATGAACTGATTTTTATTTTCTATTTAGATTCCTATAGTGAATTCATTTTCAGAACTGTATGACACTTTCTCAGTTACAGTTTCACAATTCACCTTTAATATGTAAATTAAAGAATTAGCTAGGGCTGGTGTACACAGAAAGGGAGGACTCAGTAACAAATTACTTAATTGGAATGTGAATTATGTACCTCATGAGAGGAACATTTTCCTTACTTTAAACAAGATTCTGAGGCTTGCTGATGAAGCTTAAGGATAGAGTACATTGTTCGCATTTCTATGGCCCCAATTTATCCCAAGTATCCCCACTCTGAGCCGCTGAAAAAAATAAAAAACTATCTGAGGCTCAGGAGAACAGATCATCACATGTAAATAGGGACTAACAACCCTGAAATGTCACTCCACTGTTATCTTCATTGCCCTGTCCTCCTCTGTCCTCCAGCTTTTACCTTCCTGAGAAGCCCTCGCTGGCCTCTTTAAGGGACTTCCTTTTATCTCTTAGCCTTTGTAGATATTTCCACTTATGTATCAAAAGACACTGTATGCTTATTTCTCTCCTTCACTAGATGATATTTCTTAGAGGATAAACCTTGACAACATTTTGATATTCAATAAATGTTCATCCAATGAACAAATGGCAATGGATTTTTGATTCTGCAAGTATTCCAGCTGCTTGATTTTCCTTAAACTTAAACTTCGGTCATATTAACAAAATGGAAACTTTGTTCAACAGGTCTTCCCATTATCTTTAGCTATATGTATAATTATTTTAGCTACCTAGCCTTGTCACTATGAACAGTACTGTGCTTCTTGCCTCTCTAAATAAGTCTGATTACTTCAACTAAAACATGTCTACCACTTAGTCAATAAATAAGTGCTTGGAAATCCTGTATGCTTACCTACTTGAGGACAGTATATGAAATATAACATCTTTCTTATACTTAAGGGTTTATAAATATTCTGGGAATGCAGGAGACCTGGATGCAAAAATATAAGGTCTGAATTGTGACAATAATATAATAATTTTAATATTTTACAATTTCAAGAAGACATTCATATATATTATTTCATATAGTACTTACCATTCATTAGTGATGTATGAAGTCTGTCTGATGTAAACGTACAATGTATTGGCTATATATGGCAGGTGTTACTCTTATTTTGCAAAAATAATGGCTTTAAGACTCATAAAGATTAGCCACATCACAAAACTTACTGGAGAGGTAAATCTAGGCCTGGAAGATATGCTGACATAAGTCCCATTGTCTTCTTACTTTTCCATTTTCCTGTCTGTTGTATGACCTTAAACTAGTTTTTTCAAGACCATCTTTCTACATTTATGTCTATTCTAACAGGAAAGTCCTCCTCTCCAAGTCCTTGACAGTGATCTACAAGCTTAGGTATCACCATTGCTTTATCAATAAAAGTACAGACAGAATTTACATCTAAGTTCTGCTCAATAATTCCCTATCCCTTCTTGCTAAAAATTTTGTATTACATTAGCACACAGTCCAAAAATATACTATTTTAAAGTATTTTGGACATTTTGTTTTTGCAATTTTAAAAGTTTTCCTGATATTCTGGTTATATATATTCCCCCAAATAACAAGTATTAGTCTGAATATCAAAGGTATGGAATTCTGAATCACTTTCTTAGCTCTGTGTGGTAGAATGATATCATCACCAATGTTGCCATGATATCTTCCTCCTCCTCCTTTCAACTAATATTTGTTGAACATTTAACATGTGCCAAGCACAGTTCTATTTATTTCTTCATTTAGTTCTCATAAATAAACCAACCAAGTCAGTATTTCTATTTAATTTCATAGTTGAGAAAATTGAAGCCGGGAGAGATAAAGCAACTTTTCGAAAATCAGATAGCAAGAAAGTAATTAAGTAGGTAAAACTCTGCAAAGGGTTACACAGACCAATTGCCAGCACAGAAGGTGTATAGCATCTTAATGATCATACACTTTCAAGAGCAGAGTCTTTCAGATCCTTCCCCCACATGCCCTCAAAGTGTCCTGTACTTTTCCTTCACAAAACTTATCTCAAATTATCATCATATATTTGCTTTTGTGATGATTTGCTTAATGTCCTTCAGTGAGGACAAGAATTGTTTCTTACTTCTGCTCACCCAGTGCCTAGTAGAGAACTTCCATGTGATTGGCTCTATATAAATAGCTGTTGAATAAAGGAGTCTCCTCTGACCCCATTGTCAAGCAACTACACTGAAAATTTCTTTATTTGTCTTAATATTTTAGAGTTCAGTGTAAAAACTTCCACAACTTATTACTGGCATAAGAAAAGAATACCGTATACTCAGACCTGCTCTCTGTGTCTTAATCATTGTGCTCAGTAGTAGGATTATTTTAGGTAATGACCCCAAATAACTCCCACACTCTAACTATACTTTGAAGTGAGCTAAGTCATCTCCACAGGGGCTAATTTTCATCTATGTGTGTTTTTCTAAAGAATATGGACAATATGGTGAATTTCAGTAACATAAGCTGTTCTTTTCTAAAGTGTAGCCAATATTTTTTGACAATTTAGTTTTAATGTCAAAAATAAAATTTAGCCTTATAATTTTCCTAGTACACTGGAGTTTTCAGAAAGATCTTCCTGTCCATTTCAATTGGCTTAATCAAAAATCAACTTGTTAAAAGTTTTCTGCATCAAAAGTACTTTTGCAAATATGGAAAAAAAGGAGAAAGAAGAATTTTGCAGACAAAAAATTAACAGATATTATAATAACTTATTTAGTAGGAAAGTATCTTAAGAGAGATAAAATATATATTCTTCTCAATGCTTCATCACACTGGGTGTGGTTACTGTTAAAGAATGATTTCAAAGTCACTACATAAACAAAGGTCACAGAATTTGTCTCCATGTTTTACTAGAGAGACTGGGTTCTTTCCTCTGTATCAGTGGTTCTTAAACTTTGGTATATATCAGAATTACTAAGAGAGATTTTTTAACTACAAAATGCCAAATGCCCTGCTCAGAGCACAGATTTAGTAGAAGTCAAGGATAAGGTGTGACTATTTGCATTTTTAAAAATTTCAAGATTTTACTGATGTGACTAGTCCAAGAAAAGTGCTTTACTTACCACCTTTTAACACCATGCAAATATGGCATTCTTTTAAATCACAACACATACCATGATCAGTCATTCTGGAATTTTAATTAAGGATTCACAAATTTGTGATTAAAAATAATAAGACATAGGCTGACATAGATTACATTGTCAATGCAAGTCTAAGGCTTTTTCTACTATTCATTCTGCCTTGCCACTCACATCATTTTATGACTGGTCCTCCACTTCAAAGAAAGCAAGGAAGAAAGGAAGGATGGAAGGACAGAAGGAAAGAAGGAAGGAAGGAAGGAAGGAAGGAAGGAAGGAAGGAAAGAAGGAAGGAAGGGAGGGAAAGAGAGAGAGAGGGGGAGAGGAGGAGGAAGAGGAGGGGGGTTGGTAATACAAACTACAAAATAACTAATGGAATTTATTATGTATCTTACATATTATAGCAAAAGCTTGCATATAACATAAAAGGAAGAACCCCTCCACTACTATTGACCCAGCTTCTGACTTATTTTCTTGTTTATCAATGATTTAATTTGACAGAGTATTCAGTGCTATAAAGTAATGTTCTCAGTCTGAGGGTTTTTTTTTTAATATCTAGTATTTCAGTTTCCTCAAGTACATTTTCCAGAAGATATACTCTCTCGGCAGGAACAGATGGCTTGGTTGATTGCTAATAGGACACGGTGATAATTGTTAGTAGGTTAACATTTAAAACACAGTCCATTTGGGAGTCACCCAAAACCTGCTCTAGTAGTGACACAGCTATTGATGGCATGTGGGCAAGACTTCATGTGGTTATCAGTCTGTATTCCAGAGCCCAAATTTATCAACGGTCTCTAAGATGTATACCAAAGTCCAAATAAAACTGAGCATGGGCAATGCTGTGTTCCCATGTTCCTAACAACTAGTCAGTTGCCTCATCCTATTTATCATACTTGCATATTATATTTTTCATCTTTTCTATTCCCACTGCCACCACCCTTAGGTAAGCCTTGATTAGTTCCATGCACATCCCTTGTGTTAGAGTCCCAAATGTTCTCAATCCTTCCAACCTCTACTCTTCTTAATCCCTGTCCTAGTTTGCTACCTGATTAATCTCCCTGAATACAGTTATGACTATGCATTTGTACACTTAAAAAAATCTCTCCATGACTATTGAGTACTCAATAAAATTCAAATAGTATAAAATTCAAGACTTTCTACCTTCCTTGTTACTTTTCAATCTAATTTCTATTCATATAATTCAAATGTGTCTTCTAAGCTTCAGCATAATTATTGATTTACAGTCCTCCATATACTACCCGTGCTTTCCCATCTCACTGACCTGATACATGCAGGCCTTCTGTTAAGAATTCTCTTAATAATTCACAATTCCTCTTCTTGATTGTCCAAATCTCACTTCTTTCTTAAAGCCCAAATCAAAGCCATCTTTCCCATTAGTACTTCTCTCATTTTTCTCAGCAGGAAGCAATACTGGTCTTCTGAAATTTTACTCAATATTCCTACATCACCCTTATAATCTTTATTTTTCTTCCCCATTTTCAATAATCTTTATTTTTCTACTCCATTTTCATTTGCAGCACTCAACTGCAGTATTAAATTACATCATTACTTTCCTGTGTGTATAGCCTATATTGATTTCCCATTGCTGTGACGAAAAAAATCCTTGATCTATTAACAATTTGCATGAGTTGTTCTTCGTATCCTGCCCAAGTTCTTTCAACTCTGGCCTTCTACTCATTCAGTGAGATGTTCCTTTCTTGTTTCAAATCATACATTTTCTTCCTTCAACTTAAATTTATTGTTTATTCACCTTTCATGATCTAGTTCATTTATTTCAGAATTCAGAATTCAACTCAAATACCTCCTCTTAAAGAAGCTTTTCTTTCTCCATTGGCAAAGTTGGCATCTCTACACCTTTTCACTGCAGCATATACAACAATAATTTATTAAAGAATCTGTATAAGGGGAGTGGCTATGTTTATTTCATTTTTTACTGAATTTACCTCATCTAATACAGTAGCTGGATAAATAAACACTGTTCTAGTTTTCTATCCCTCTAACAAAAATACCTGAGAAATTCCATTCAAAGGAGGAAATATTTATCTTGGCTTACACTTTCAGAGGTTTCAGTCCTTGGTCACTTAGTTCCCTTTCTTGGAACTGGGCTATGGAATGCATGAGGAGCAAGGCAGCTTATCTCATGGTAGACTAGAGGCAGAAAGCCAAAAGCAGAGCTGGGGGACAAAAGATAGTTCACAAGGGCATGCCTCCAAGAGACTATTACTTCAATTAGGTCTTATTGCCTAAATTTCTGTCACCTCCCAAGAGTCATAAGATTATAAGATTATGCACATAAGATTGTGCAGATCTCTCAATATCCAATCCTTTTCCAAAATCCACAACTCTGAGCATTGCTGCATTGGGAAGCCTTCAACACATAAACCTTTAGGAGATACAGTACTGCCAATCCAAACAGTAATGCTGACTGAAGAAATGTGTGCTACAAAATTTAAATTTAAATATGATATAAATACATATTGTGGAGTAATTCAAAGTTTTGTGTTTGCCTTATTTCCTATGTTTCTCAGCTGGCTGAAATAAATTCCCTAATTTATTTTTGTAACCCAAGCAATCCAACCTTCTAAGGCAAGAGGTGCTAAAGACATGGGTATTGAATGATAGAATAATTGAGAGAAGCAATGAATTCACAGACTGGTAAAACATAAATGATAATTTAATCATTCATATAATTTTTCAATCTTCATATCTATTACTATATTTTAATATATGAAGGTCCAAAAAATAATAAAATGTCATTCACATTTTACAGATCAATAATTTGTTGTTTTCTGATTGCTGATGTTTACTGAAAACACAAAGGGAAGGAAACAGAAGCATACTTATGGTCTGGAAAACAGACAGAGTTGATGTATAATGGCCAGAGGAAATAAACATTCCCGTACTCCAATAATAATGGAAGAGAGGGAGAGAGATTTGAAATAGGTATAGGTAAAAAACAGAGGGAATATGAGAAATGCTTGGAAGAAGAGAGTAATTATTTTATTATGCTTTATTTTCAGGAGAAAAATCATATTTATTTATTTCTGCTGGTAGATTTCAGTTTAGTAATATCAGGACTGGCCTGTTAGCTACAGCATCTTTCCACAACCAAATCACAGCAGCCTCATCCTTACCGTATTTCCTTTCTTCCATGCCAATCAGTCCCTAGGAGACCAAGCCCCATACAAGCACAAGCCCTTCACTTCCTATTATCTCTGCTTGACATGTTCTGTGTGTGACCTTGGAAAAATCACTTCTGACTTCTATAAAATGGAAGGGAAGAACCTGGTTTTCAGAGTTCATCCCGCAGACAGTATTCTGTGACTGTATGTGCTGTCTTGTTGTAAGTTTGGGTGCATGACTGCTGGAGCTTTGCTTTCACTCATTCGAAATTTCATGTCTACAGCTTGCAATGGAGGGATCTAGGTGCAAGGGATAAAAAGGGAAAAAAGCAGAAAAAGACTTATATCTGAAAAGGTAAAATCTTTCCCCAAAAAAGAGCTGCATTGTAGGAATGAGACTGTCAAACAAAAGAGGCAAAATATGTGGTATAATCAATATCATAAAGTACTAAAAAGGAAAAAAATAACAATGATTTTCAAAAAGCCTGGGAGAGGGGCCAGGAATGTGGTGAATGGTTTTGAACAAGATGTCAAGGAAGGCCTCCCAAAGAGGGTAAAATTCCCTGTTCCCTGCTTACCTACTGTGACTCCTGGAAATTACCTATGACTTGGAATGCACCTCTGTGGGCTTCTTTCTTCTTCTTTTTAAATCTAACTGTACCTTCTCAGTGACACTGCCATAGCCTTGGTTCCATTGCTATGTTCTTGCCAGGATTTTAAGCAATGCTTCCTTTTGGTCTTCTCTAGCCTCCATCTTGTCTTTTTTTTTTTTTTTCCTGTAGATTATCTTCTTTCTTATGATTCTAGCACCTGTTGCTCTCTGAAAATTCCCCAATTATTACCCTTATTGATCTCTGACTCCTGCATTGGTCTTAACTGTCACTATCCTTAACCCTGATCATGCCCATATCTACACATAAACACAATTCTTTCTGTCAGGCACGCCCTGGCTCCTGCTGCCTACCTGGCAAACTGCTACCTGTCTTCAAGGATCTATCCACAGATATTTCCCCTTGGGATGCCTTCTTTTGTTTCTCTGGCTTCTTTCTCCTCAGCACTCTGCAGTTTGCACCTACCTCTGTGGCATTCACTACACTAATTTGATTATTCATTTGCCTGTTTCTGGTTATTCCTTCAGCAAATATTTATTATTCATTCTTACTTTGAACTCAGTAAGGTCTCAGTGAGACTAATGAATGCAGAGAGGGTGCGAGGAGAACAGAAAGTAAAAAGGGAGGAGACTGCCAGTCAGTTGTAGAAATTGGGAAGCTAAGGAGAAAAGACCATTGCTTCTTAAAAGCTGAGGATTCGAAGAAAACTTAAAGTAGCCCAAATTCTGAAACTGCAGGTCTCAGCACTAACCTAGCTTTCATTAATCTAGCTCTGACCTTTTGTCCCAATTTTCATAACTGGGCTTCTGAACTCAGCCCCCACCTGGTGCCCCATTTCTGAGCTCTCACCTTCTGTCTTGCTCCTTTCTTCCTGAATCTCTCTTTGGAGACCTGCCTAATATGTCAGGTGCTCTAAAATGGGAACTCTGGGTTGTGCTTATTCCATCTCCCTCTCATTTCTCCCCTTTTAATCTCTGCCCTGACCATGAACCCAGGCAGGTGGCCAGGACCCTGCTAATCCCTGACAGACTTCCATGTTTCTGCCTTTGAGCATTACACGCTTCTGGGTTCTTTCTTTGCCTCTGACTGCCTGCCTGCTGCGGGCACCATCCCTCCCAACCCCCATGCCATCTGACCATTCAGATGACCACCTGCTCTCCAAGGCCATACCCTTCTAATTCCATTATTTACCTCTTCAAATGGCAAAAATTTTTAAAAAATGAGAAAGAAAAGAAATAAGAATAAAAAAAGAAAAATCAAACACAACTCTGGACATAAATCTGCTTTGTTGTTTATTTGTTTGGGATTTTGTCTTCCTTCTACTTTAAGTTCATGAGTCTACACATATTATCCATGCTTTCTGCTCTGAGATGACTGGGCACACTTTAATGGAGACAGAGGGTTTGGGGGATATATCTGGGCTGGTATAGTTCAATTTAACATGTCTAATGGCACTGGGATTCTGGAGAACTTTATGTAGTTTATAGTTTAATGCACTTATCTTATAGATAAGGACCCCAATGTTCCAAAGGTATAGGGACTTTTTAAGGCTACACAGATAGCATGTGGTTGAATGACATCTAGATTCCAGGTTTACTGCATCATAGTTAAAATGTGTACTTCTGTACTCTGTCACCTTTACAGACCCAGCTTTCACAAATCAGAGTATTCTGTAAATTAAAGATAGCAGAATCATTTAGAGACACCTTGAAGAAATTAAAATACTAACCCACAGCTAGCACATTTTCAAGCTAAATAGATCCTATTAGATTAATCTAACTTCCTTCAAGGACACAGAAATTATATGAAGAACCAGAAGGAGGAATTTGTTTTAATTTATTCCCAACATAACAATATTTTTAAAATTTCTCTTTGGGATACCAATAAGCTATGATCTAGGGACCCAGAGCAATTCACCAGTTAAGAGATAAAGAGACACCAGAAAAGTTATTAATGAATTAATATATGGGGGCAGAAATGGTATTACAAAGAAGACAATCCTGACACCAATGCCTTTAAAGACTTATTTAATTCATTGCCTAAAGAAGAAATGAAATATATGTCCAACACATCTGGCTAGTGAAATAACAATTGGGATGTTATTACTTACAAAAACTAGCCAATCCTCTTGGGGATTCACATGTGTTTTAAACAAGGTCTTGACTTTGGTGAGCTTAAAATTCGTTAGGAGAGATGTCTGTGTGAGGAAATAATTGTAACTTAAGGCACGTAGTAAGTGTGATGGAAACAAAAAAGAGAAAGCAAAGTGACAGAAGGAAAGTGGCAACTTCTTCCTACCATGCCAGGGAACCTTGAGCTCTATGGAAGAAAGGGCAGCTGAGATCTGACCTGACAGGTCAAACTGGCAGCCTGAGAGTCACCTAGCTGCCACTTCTCTTTTACCTCTGATATGCAGGCAGTCATCAAGTCTGACGACTTTAACATCCAAAACATCCTACAGCTGCTTTTCCCATGAGCTTGTGCCTTAGATCATGGCCTTGTCATCTCATAACAGATGTCTGCAGTAAGTCCCTTGTCTTAAATCTACAGTCTCACCTTCCTTCAATTCATCCTCCACACTGCGGATAGAATGATCTTACTGCCAATCGGATCACGTCACTCTGGAGTTTAAAATCCTCGGATGACTCACCATTTACAAAGACCTTCCATTATCTGGCCCCTGTTTACTGCTTAAAGCTCATCTCCTGCTCTTCTTTGCATATTATATTCCAGAAATATTGAATTCCCTGTATCATTCTTTTACTCCACCCCTAGCTCATACAAGTGCACGCACACACACACACACACACACACACACTGCCTTTTCTCTCATGCCACCATGATTCTGGGCCTGGCTGCTTCTCTATTTGCTCTGCAAACCAGAGTATTAACCATAATATGTGATTAACAGAATGATCATTCTACAACTGGGAGGAATCAAATTCTCTGCAGAATTTAGAAGGATTCTTTATGTGAATGATTTTCTCTCCTCTGTAGGATCTTCTTAGCAACACCATTCTATCCTAACAAATTACAAGAGTGGACCCCAAACTTTATTTTAGGTTATTTGACTGAAGCCTTTTTCTTTTTTTAATCAAATAAGGATGGTGCTGTTTCCAAGAAAATCATTAGGATTACCTTTGTCACCTTTGCAAACCTGGTTTTCACAGGGAAAGTTACCTGAGCGATTAAAAAGAAAATTTATAAATCTTAAGTACATACATCATGTTGGATGTATATTTTACTTTCTATGTGTGTCCTATTTAATCTTTAAAATAAAGTAGAAATTTTTGTTCCATTTTAAAGATAAAGACAATGGAGCTTTACAGAAACTGATTGCTTCTCCAGCGTCATTTTGTGAGAAGCATAAACAATCCAAGTCTTTTGTCTCATCTTTTCAGTGCCAGTGCTGTAACCATGCCCCCAAATCACTTCTGAACCATTCTAAATCAACAAGTTGAATTTAGTGCAAGCATTTTTTCCTGATTCTCTAAAAATGTTCCATTTGCATATTCTAGATATGGCATAGTTCCTTCCTCCTGTCACCAGGAAGTCTAGAGGCAGACAGAGCACACGCTGTACAAGCAGCTTCCAGTCTGTCCTTCCCTAACATTGAGATTAGAACTGTGACTTTACTCATAGTGATTGAGAGTCTATTTGATGTAATGTCATCCTTTAAAGAATAAAGACATGAATGACAAAGATAGGACTGGTAGGTCGCAGAGAAAGAGAGCCCTGGCATCTGCTCACAGGTTGCTTCTGGTAATTCTCACAACAAATCTATAGAGTACATATTGTTATCTCTAGCTCATGGTGGAGAAAGAGGTTAAGTGATTCAGCACTAATCACAAGGGTACTGGAGGTAGCAGGTCAAGGATTTAAACTCAAGTCTCACACTGCAGATCTGCTGGCTTCAATTCTTATTTTCTCGGGCCATTTTCAAATTTCCCCACAGACCAAAGAGAGATTGTACCAAAAGCTATTAGGGCTGGTGACTGAATAGTCATTAGTCAATTTAGAAGACTTCTTTGGAAGTTTATAAAATATGATATAAAATAAGTTATAAAATATGAATAAATGACACTACTATATGAATAATCAGTATTTGAATCAGTTTTTTTAAATATAAACCTTGAGAATTTTTAAGAGTTTATGTATATCCTGCTAATATTCTTAGAATATTGCTATTATTTTACTTTTAATGTCATTCTCTTGTATTTTTGTTGTTTAAATACACTGATTACTGATTTCCAAAAATAAAATCAAATAACTATAAAAAAATAGGGTTGTGCAATAAAGAAGACAGAAAAGATACTTTCTTAGCAATCAGGGGTAAAACCTCATTATGTAGAAAAATAAAATATTGGCAGACCTCTGAACATGGAATTACAACCCTGCTAAGGGCTGCAGAATTTTATTTCTATCATTTGGAAGTCTCCAAGGACAAAAACAAAAACATGAAATGCTGATTCTAAATACTCTTGACAAAATATCAGTCTAGAAATTAATATTTATCACATTTTTAGTGTTCCTGACACAACAGCTCTTATATGCTAATGTTTATGAATTCAAATTTGCTGGCACTGTGGACAGACATTCTTTTCAGAAAATAATAAGGTAGGCAGATGCTTTTCTACTTGTGATTACTAAAGCTAGGACTCTACCAAGAATAGACATCAACATTTATGACAAATAAAATTGAAATCAATGGACTGCATACCTTTCAGTTGTACACTGACTCAATTAATTATAATGAGAAAATAGACAATAACTCTCTTAGCCAGTTATGATAATTTAGAATACAGCTATGGTACGCTTTTAGTCTTATTCACTCTTAGATTACTGTAGAAAAAGAGAGATGGCAAATGGCCACTAGGATTTGTTTACATAGGATGAAACATGTTTTTATTTGGTGAGGGGTGTGGAGAGCACAAGACGATGCACAATGGCCCTAGACAAAGTGTCTCCAGTTTCATATTACTATAACACATAATTTCACACTCTAAGTATCACTATTATGCCAAAATTGTTGCTTTGTATTTTCTTTTCTTTATCTTATGAATCACAGAAAATAAAAATAATTTATGCACTGATTTCTTCCTACATTTTTAAGAATATTTTTAGACTTACTTTCTGATTGAGTCATTCTTTGGTTCTACATAAACTAACTGTATTCACTACTATGTATTTGAATTTGTAATCTATAGACAAGTGTAAGTTCCATAGCTTTACATAAACATTAAATGTTTATATAAACATTAAATGCCATAATGCAGGAATATGTGAATTTATACTGGATCTATAATCCCTAGCATTTATAGTTAGAAACAGTTGAAATCTGTCTTATTATATATAGTAATAATGGCAATGGTAATGATAATGTTGATGATGATGATATCAGCATTAACTGAAAGTGTACTGTATATGAGACACTGTGTAATGAGATACATGTTCATTTACTCAGAACAACATAGAGAAGTTATTAATATTTATCTTCACTTTAAAGAAACCTAGACTGAGTGAAGTTAAAAGATTTGTCCAAGGTCACATAGTTGCAAATAACAGAGATAGGATACATAAAGATAAGTCTCAGCTTACATAAACATAAACATAAACATAAACATAAACATAAAGCAAACAACATTTTAAATTGTTCTAGACCCTAAAAGGGGGAGCTAAGCCATAACTAGCCTTCCAAACTGGCCGCTCCAAGGTAGCTCTGGGCATCCCCAAGCACCTACCTCAAGAAAGGACCCATTATTATGAGCTTTAATTTCCCCCTCATTTTCCTGCACACTCAGTCCCAGAGCAGGGTTTTAGTTTGTTGTGCTTTAGTCACATCTGTTCTGAGGAGTAGAGTCACAGTCTAGCATCTCTGGTCTCTTGGAAACTTCCAAACATACTCCTCTAAAATTACCCCAGTTATTCTCTGTAAATCCTGTGGAAAAACCTCTTTCTTCCTTTGATAGCCATAACAACTACTATTATCTGCATCATGATATGCTTCACATCATTTATGCCTGCTTCCTGTACGAGCCCTTTGAAAATTAGAAATTAAGTTTTTCAGTCTCCACAGACTGACACAATGCCTGACACCGAATCATGACAAATGAATGACCTATTCAGGTTGATAGGCTCACAGCCACTGCTTCATTGATTGGGTCTACTTCTTGCTGAGAGATATGTAAATATCTTGGATTTACTCTTTACTCTATGATCCGGTCCTCAGATCTTGTTCTTTCCTTACTGACATATGCCCCTACCTGAGAAATGATTATGCCCCTACCTGAGTTTTCAGATACAAAAAGACAGCATAGAGCACAGAGTAAATGGAACTACTAGTTTCACAATGGCATTTGACTTAAGTCTGAAACTAATTAAGCACTTCCCAGGACAAGAAGAGGTGTAAGTAAAGGCAAAGGAGTTTTTAAAGTAGATGATATCTCTGAAGAACATCAAGCATCCAAGAGGGATTAAAAAAAATAGGGCAGACCAGTTTTGTGGTAGCACAAGGGTAGTCACCAAAGACATCTAGAAATGTGACACATTCTCATGATACACTCACCTGTAACATGCATGAAGAATTTATGGGTATATGAATGAAATAGATGTATGAAGTATAATCTACCTATTCCCAGCTTACCTACCTGTCTTGAGGAACTTCTGCACCTAATAAACTCCTTGTAGGATTCATATCCAGGGTCTCAGAACACAATCAATACCAGCTGACATCAACTATCAGATACAGCAGTACTTGAAGAAAAAAGAATCTGATTATCCCCATCGGGGCAGCTCAGTAAACCCTTCTTCATACATCTATCCTTTTCTCTGACAGATATGGTAATGCAGAGATTTTTTTTTTCTTTAGTGTAATCATCAACTCAGACATTCTGACTCTTCTGGGACAGAACTAGCTGAAGGCCTGCTGGGAACCCTCAATTTCTTTCTATAGAATATCTGTTATGTCCCACGTCCTCTTGCTCAGGTATCAGTGCTAATTTTACAGGCAAATCCCAGCCAGTTACATGAATACACCTAACTTTAGAAATGCAAAAAACATTACATGCGATTCTCTTTTTATTCTTCAACTTTTTAAGTCTCTAGGTCAGATCAGCCAATGATATGTCACTCAAGTGATGTGTAATTCAGTTTCCTCAACTGTAATACAAGAATTGCTATATTTGGCACACAACACTAGTGCAAAGATTATACAAGTGAGTACACTGTAAGTGCTTAGTACAGAACCCAACAACTATGGATATTTTTCAATTTATTGAAATCATCACCATTAATGAACTATTCAGTAGAACCTGGCTATGTGAACATGATTAACTATTGGCTTATTTAGGATGACATAAACTATAAGCAGAGAGTTTGATAAAAATGTCTATTCTACACAGTCATTAAAGAAATGGTTCATTCCCTATTTTGTCAACTACATGGTTTCAATCCACAAACTGATTGAGGCATGGAGTCAAATCAACTTACTGATATCTGTGTAAGATCCAGTCTGATTATTTTAAAATGAATCAGCATTGTAATTGGATTAAACTTTTTCTCCTTAGCTTTTATCTCAATAGCTTAAATAACTATCCTTTGATCACTCTGTTTAAAGTACATACCAACATGTAGTATGTAATCAAAATTGATCTATGGAATGACACTCAGAGAAAATGAAACAGGAATAAAAATAGTTCCGATAACATAAGATTACTTATAAATAATCTCCCTAACTCAGAACGATGCTACAAATAGCTTCTTTCCACTTCTAGGTTTTATTGTCTTGATTAATTATGAAATTATGTTTAATTATGTATTTTATTATGCATAACAAACATAAATTACATACCTGATTATTCATAATTGTATTAAAAATATGTATCATTTATCCTTGAAAGCGAAAGGCTGCTTTCAGGATGGGTAAGACTGTTTGAGGCACAGAGAATGGATGGAATTAAAGGTGCCCACATTAATCATTTATTTTGAAAAAATATGAAGGTCATTCTCTACCTTAACATGCCTCCTGAATTTCTTTTGCAAGATCTAGGTACTGAATTTCAATATGCAAAGCAGAGGATTATACAATGTGCTCTACTATTCCCCTAAAGGGATACAGCTTTTACTTAATAAAGACATTATTCTAAAAAGCTTTCTTGTGGTATTGTCACATCCCAGAACTTGTCCTGAAAAGGTGATTATTATTATTAGCAAGGACAGATGACTTGTTCCTTTGGGTAGAATTGTGAATGTCATTGCATGTGCCTGTGAATTTTCTCAGTCAAAGGCTGATAAGATCACATTGAGGAATTTATAGATACCCTTTATTAAGCAAATTTCTGGGAGTATTGTACTAAAACCTTATTTTTATGTTTTATCTATTATAAGCACTAATAAAATATAAGGCATTATGTAATATATTTATATTATGAGCTCTTCATATTATTGTCCCCTATCTGAGATGAAAACTTCAAAAATATGTTTTGCTGAAGGCCATGCAGGTGGGTAAAATAACTGCCAGACTCCGCAAGCTACTCTTCCATCATCCATGAATCTTTATCATCAGAGGACTGACTATAGGATCTGAAATTCCAGGGTGGAGATTTGGTGCAAGTTTAACTTGGGCTGGGGAAGCAGAGGGGCAGATTCTATACTCTGAGGTTTGGCTCACTTTCTGATAGTCAAGATGGAAAAGCAGTGGGCAAAACATTGGGGCCAGAATAAAAAATGGACTTCATTTTGGTTTCATTATTGGTTTCACTGTTTCATATTCTCATTTATAAAATTGTGATAATAATACATATACATGTTGAAAGGATCAAATGAGCCAATCCTAGTCTGAACACATCCCTGAGTTCAGAACACTGTAAACCATCTGTGCACGTTACCTAAGGTCAGTATTGTGTTTCTCTACATTCTCGATTAATTTTGATTACTATTCTGTATTTCTAATAATTAGTCATTGATCCCCTTCTACTCCTTTCCCCTTTCACTTAAAATCTATATAATATCAAGAGGTTAATACAATTCCCATCTCCATTTTATTCCCCAGCCTTGACACCATCCTCCCATTCCTTCGTGATTCTATTTTTAGTCTCCTTTGTTCTATTTTAATCTTTCAAGATACACATTGAAAATAAACTTCATCATCATTACTCCTGTGTAACCATAAAGAGAGACAGAGAGGAGAGAGAGAGAGAGAGAGAGACAGAGAGAGAGAGAGAGAGAGACAGAGAGAGAGAGAGAGAGAGAGAGAGAGAAAGGGAGAAAGACGAAAGACTGGCTGAAGACATTTAATGCTTTTTAAGAAAAATGTTCTCCAACCAAGAAGAAATTGAATCTCATATTTTCTATCCAAGAAAATCGGTCTTTCAATAAATGTGTGCATCTGTGGACATGCAGAAACCTGTCTTTTATTCTTTTATTGTCTTTTTCCTATTTAGGAAGTGAATGAAATTTCCTTTCAATAAAAGTGTCCAAGGCAGCAGCAGACAACTCCAAAGAGCACGAATTAGAATGAAAATTCACTAATTCAAACCAAGTGGGAGCAATAGTGACCTTAATTATTGACAACTCTGGCTTAAAAACCATATTCTACAAAATAAAAAAGCAGCACAACTAGTGACTAAGAGCCTATGGTTTGTGATAAGACAAGTCACGATGTAAGATCCTATTCTGCCATATACTGTCTGTTCAATCTTATTAAAGTCCCTTAAGCGTCTGAAGTCTGAGTTTCCATGTACGTGAAAAAGAGAATACTTCTAAATCATACACTGTGGCTTAGAGTTATATGAGATAATATAAAGTATTACCTTTACATAGGACCTGACACAGGGTATGTGCTCAGTAATAGGTTGCCGATATGATTACTAACATTATTTTTATCATCTTTATAGCATTACACATTAAAAAGAATAACTTAAAGAAAATAATTTTTTAAATGCCAAATATTGACTCCTGTGTTTTCTTGGAGAATGGAAAAGAATAGTTTATAATGAACTGATAATAACTGAGCTATAAATTTGGATTCAAACAATACAGATTGAGCTGTCATAAACAAAGCTATGAAAAAGCCACATAAAAATTAAGTATATCTGAGAAAACAGTCACAGAAAAGTGGCTCCCAAGGTTAAACAATGGCTATCAAGCATGGTGTTCAGCATATGGTAAATGTTCTGTGATTTGTTACCTAATGAATAGCGTGGACATGGTATGGCTAGGTAAAAATATTAAATTTAAAGTTTCCATGAATATTTTGCTTGGATTCCTTAATTCATATTTCCCAAGTAATCTTGAGAGTCATTATAAATGAAATTCTATTTTCTTATCAGTTAAGTAGGGATAATGATACCTACCTACATAATTAATAGGTTGAAATGAAACAAAATTTAGAAACAATTTTGCATCAAGTTCGGTGCATTGTAAGTGCTGTGTGTAACTAGTAACCACCATGTGCTGCTGTCCTTACCATCCTCCCTGACACTGACGTCTATCACAGTTACCTGTGATAACTGTGTTATCTCTATAACTCTCTAACCTGTATGAAAGCTTTGCAGTTATCCCTGTCCTACAGTCAAATCTTGGTGCTTGACTGCATTGAAGTTGGTCAAATTTGGTACAAATTTTGACTTCAAGTTTTTGTCCTAATCATTTGTGTGGTATCTAGGATTGATTGCAATCATTGATGCACCATCTAGGAGTTGTGGGTATTAATTACCTTGCAATTTTCTATTTTTTCCATTCAAAACAATTTTTTTGGTACTCGTTGTTTCCCGTACTTGTTGGGACCCTGGAATCAGTTAATGAGTACCAAGGTACCACTGCATGAATACTTTATCATCAGCATTTTTACTCCTCCCCAGTTTTTTATTTGCCTTCCAGGTAAGCTTAAAGAGCCAGACTCTGTATTATTTATTCAAGGTCTGAATCTATTTACTAGAGTATCAAAAGATACCTCCCAGTTCTACCCATGCTCCCCTCTTTACCTACCTTGTCTCTCTAGGTCCTCTTGAGTGGGAGTTTTATATCTTTCCTCACTTCACTTTTCACTGTTCCTGTCATCCTTTAAACAGTGCCCCTACTTGTGCATTAATGTTCTATTTTCCAGACTTTTACATAACCTTAGAATCTCACTTTCTCTAGGAAGCCTTCCTAAATGAAACTCATAAAGCAAAATTTATTTGCTCAATATCATCTGGGGATAAACTTCTTATTTTCCTAACTCACACACCAATTATACAATTAGGTCATCACTAAACTTTGATTTATGCCTCTGGCTTACATGCTATGTAAATTCTTTTTTGTTGATTAAAGTGCTGAGTTAAAAGCCACATACTAGTCCAAGTATTCTCAAACTGTAAGGCAATATGAATATATTCTTTGACCAGAAGCCCTTGGAGTGTTTCAGTAACTGTTTCAGTTTCCAAAAGTACTCTATAAACAGCCTGCACTATCGTACTACTATATGGGAGTGTAATCCTTATTTATGTTCTGGGCTTTTGTGCAGTTTTGTTTTGCCAGCACTTTCCATACATCCTAGATCACAGTAAGGCTGAAGGACCCTGAATAGAGTATCGTTTTGTAGTTTAGTACTAAGAATACATATGGCCTTAAAATTCTTTAAGCTGAAGTGACTATGGAAAGGAGAAGAAAAAGGACAGCAATATTAGCTCAGAATAATAGCTAGCTCTTGTTTTAGGGGCTTTATATATACCATGTTATTTAGTCTTAACAATAGCATGAAAGCAGTATTAATATTTTTAAAGAGAGATGAGGTTCAGAAACATGAAATAACTTCTTCAAATTAAAATGTAAACCAAAGCCAGAGTTTGGAACATAGTAGGATTTATACTTTTAACTATCACTATGCTACACTATGCTATTTTTTTCTCCCCGTTGTTTTAGAAATATCTATAGTTACCTTAAATGAGGACCTGGCTCTTTAACCATTCTATGAATGCTCCTCCCCATCTCATCTGGCCCAATCTTTCCCTTCCAGGTGCAGTTCTTAGTATTCTTTTTTATGCTCTGGTCTCCAGCTAGAATAAATACGCTAGCTACCCTCCAATGCCTCTATCCTTGACTTTTTCTGTTTTCTTATACCCTGTCATACCCTCTCTTGCCTATCCAACTTTTTGCATTCTTTGTGAGTTGTTTTTTTTCATTATTCTCTATGGGCTGTTCTCACCTTCTGGGATATATTTATGTGTCCTCTGTTGTATCTAAAATTCTTTGTTTTATTTAGAGATATAAACTTCTTTGTGGTTTAGTTGCTAACTCTACGACCTTTTACAGACTCCTCAAGGGCAGAAGTTCTATCTTGTCCTGGTATAGTCAATGCTTTACATATTTCTAGGTTAAATACATACTAACAGTTTGTAAATGTCTAAAAAAGAGAGAAAGTGGGGGACTGGGGAGAGAGAGAAAAAAGAGAGGGCAGGAGCAGGAGAATCAGATATAATGGTACATATTTGGTGGCTCATGTGAAGTCCTTGGTGTTTAATTAACTCAAGAGCTTTACCTCAAAATTTAAATGCATTCAAAGTTCTATACATGCTTTCAAACACTTTTTGTATTCAATAATACATGTCCAATATCTATTTCTATACCTGGGAGAAATTAAACTAACTAATGTAATAGCATTTTATCTTCCTAAACATTTATGAGCAGCAATAAGAGGCAATCACACCAAGTGCTTATGAAAGTACATTATATTTATTCTGGACATCATTTAGAGCATCTAGAATGTACTGTCTCATATGCAAAACAACCCTCAAAACTCCTTCAATTAGAAGCCCAATATCTGAAAGATGCAGATAGTTTTATGACTTTCTTTTTCTCCACTGCTGGACACACACACACACATACACACACACACACATAGAAAGAAAAAAAAATCTTCCAAATTACACAATAAATTGTCTCTTCAAATCTCCACTGCAGACTAGCTCAGGTTTGCAGGAAAGGCTCTGTGCCCCCTTTAGTAAGAGGTCTGTCTCAAGTGTGAGGTAATCCCATTATACTCATTGCAATTTCTAGCCTATGTCCTGAGCCTCCTGTGGACAGAAGGCTACCTTGTCTCATTCCTAATTAAGAGCGAAACATTCTTCCCAAAATCACCTTCATTACTGCACTCAGCATGCATAGCTTTACCAAGTAATACCCTCACATTCTGGAGGAATCAACGGCCTCTTTTAAATCCAAGATAACCACACCAGAGTTAATTATGTCAATTAAAACCTCCTTTGCTATATTCAGCAGATGAAGTCCATTTTACTAGAACAACAATGGAGCTATAGGAAAAAGAAACCTTGCTTACAAGGAAAGGTAATTACAGAGCTCATGTTTGGCTCAGATACATACACGTGCATGCACACACACACACACACACACACACACACACACACACACCTCAAATAAAAACAGGAGAAAAATCTTGCCCAGCCCAAAGAAAAGGATCATGTAAAGGTTCATAATAAAGAAGATGCTTACTTTAACGATTTTTGAAACAATGAAACAAGTAAAAGTTAGCCTTGTTTGTTTCCCTTTGAAAATAATGTAGCTTGCAAGAACAGGGAATGTTCAAAACTCCTTTGTAGCAAAACCTTATGTTAGAAACCATTCTCCTTAGATAACTAGCCCTGTGACTGGACAAGTCTGTTCTCTGAATATGAATTGGAAACAACAATCAGGAAAGCTGAATTGTAATATTCCTTAGACTGTTTCCTGCATTAACATGCACTGAAGGTTACATGTCACATCTACCTGCTCTGACCCTGGCAAGAAACAAACAGTTGGTTCACTTTATTTCACCTAATATCCTCCAGCATTACCAAATGCCTAAGATAAAGAAATATTATCCAAATGAAATGCCAGCAGGAAAAATGTATTAAGGTGCTTCTAATCAATGAGGCTCCAAATGGAATTTTATTCACTACTATTTTCACTCTTTCAGTATAGCCCATAATGAGTCCCTACTTAAGACCAAATGACTGTGTCCTCCCCACAGTCATATGTGAAATATAATTCCCAATTCAATGGCTTTAGGAGGTAGAGCCCTTGGGAAGTGACTGGGTTCTAAGGGTTGAGCACGCATGGATAAGATTGGTGACCTTCTACAAGAGACCCCAGTGAACTCCTCCCTCCATATGAGGTTATATAGGGAGAGGATGATTGTCTGCAACCAGGAAGCACTTAGTATGCTGGCCCTTGATCTTGGAATTCCTGGTCTCTGAGAGAAGTAAATATTTGTACCCAGTTTATGCTATTTTTATAACAATATTCCAAACTAAGACAGCTCCTTACCATATTTTTCAGTTAGTGGTTCTCAAAATAGGGTTCCAGATCAGTAGAAGCACCTGACAATTTAGCAAGAACTGCAAATTCTTATTGTGCATTCATTCCATCCACACACATGGAAACTACTGAATCCAAAAGGAAACACTGTGGGTGGAGCTCAGAAGTCCAGGTGATTTTGATATGCAGTAAAATTTGTCAAAGCCTCTTGATACATCTTCTTGCCTCTACTCCTACTCATATCTAACATAATCACTACCCCATTACTAATAGGTTTCTCTAAAATCTTGTATGATCCTTTCTCTACTTGCTCCTCCCCACTTTGTGATACTGACACTCCATCCTTCATCAAATAAAATATAAATTACTGAGATGCCAAGCATGAGATTTTCACTGTCTGGTCCCAGTTGACCTTTCTGAAGCTACTTCTTCCAACATGCTTGTGTATGTGCTCTGCTGAGGCCAATCCCTGATGCTCCATAAAAGGCCAGCAATAAAGTAAAATTATGAAACATAAAAAAGGGGCCACAGTCTTCGAGGAATCTGTGCTTCCTTCTGTTTTTCCTACTCAGAATGACCTGACCCCCTTACCACCTTTGCTTGCCAAAACATTCTTATCCTGCCAGTTTCTTCCTGGTCATCATCATTCCCTGTGGCCTCTGCTGGTTCCCTTCCCCCTGCCTTTCTCTGCACCCCTCTCTTGATAACTCCAAATCCCATTGCATCTGCAGCAACTACTGCCATAGAGTTTTTGTATATTAGATTTGTCCTATTATATGGTTGTCTGTTTATGTAACTCTTTCCCTCACTAACTTGAGTACTTCAGATTTGGGAAGGGTGCCTGGTTGAATAATGTTGACTTCATGCACTTAGTCGGGAATAGTGATTAAACAAATGCATTGACTTATGAGTACCTAACGTCTGCTGCACTGCTATGCCAGTAGCTCACTTCAGTTACCTGTGTTTTATAGATTAAAAAAAGCTAAAGTCAGAAAAGCTAACTTTTCAGCTAGTAAAGGCAAAGTTGATTTAAATATAGGATTTTGAGGCTCTGAACTTGGTATTTCCTCAACCACATAACTGTTTTTCCAAATAAAGAGTGGGTGACTAACTACAGCTGTGTCTTCCTTGACATGTTTTCATGTCCTTCTCACAAGTAGTTTCCACTGTGTGAAATAAAAACAAAGACCTGGATTATGGTTAACTTTTGTAAAGCCAGATATTGAATATATTGAAGGCCAATAGTTCTTGGCCTCAGTTTTATCTGCAAAAAGCTTGGCTCCATATTACCTACAGTAATCAGTTATCACTATTTTTGGCATTTGGCATATTACTGTTTTCAGCCATAATTATCTAGTATTAACTGGGCTCTTTGTGTTTGATTATGTTGTCTCACAAGTCTACTTCATTTCTGATCACACAGGCAATGCTTTTTAAAATTTATTTGACAGAATGTTTGCTGTAGCGTTGGAGTCAGTTCTCATTAAAATGCTTTGAATGAATAAGGGTATGATGTTGACCACAAAATCTCTCTCCTCACTGAATATGTAATTCTGGTTTCAATTTGACAATCAAAACTCCTAAAGAGGATCATTGAAAACTGAATTTTTCTGTTTATAACTAGATATATACATTCTATTTTTTTAAGTTGGTGCAACTAAAGTTGGTTGGTGCAACTAAACCATCATGTCATTTATTATTACTATCAAATTTACTTTACTTTAGACCCTTAAATTGATATATGCTAAGGAAGAGTTTAATTAGTTAAAAACAAAATTGTTGTAATTAATTTACTAGTTACTCTACAATACCTTGTAAAACATTTATGTTGTAGTAAATGGAGTACCCACTTTCCAATGATCATGTAGCATAGCTTATTTACTACACAACTAAATATTTAATTACCACTCTAAGTAAAGCCAAAGGTATTTACCTGAAATTAAATTTCATTACTTGCAACAAAGTACTTATCATTAATTCTGAAGTTATAAAGACTTTCCAAATAAATCATTAAAATTCAAACATTTTAAAATAGTTCTGAAACATTCTTAGAATAGCTGTAACAGATAAATGGAACTATTGTTGTAAATTAGCACAATTTATGGCAAGCCCAAATGGTCTCAAAATGTTTATACATTAATACTAATTTTCAGATGAGTATAGAATTTTCATTAGAGATGATGAAAATTGTAAAATGGAGAGTGGTGATAGTTGCTCAATACTGTGCATGTGCTAAATGTCACACACACACACTATATATATCATATATATATATATATATATATATATATATATATATATATGTATACATATATATCACAGTGAAAAAAAGTTACACTCAGGTTTGATCACTAAATGGTACTTTGTCTCATTCCAGGCATGAGGATATTTAATAATTCAGTTTAAATTCAGTTGTGTCTGTGTCCTGCCTTGCATTACGTGTCTACTGTAAGAGATGGATTAACAAGTACTGCAAATTCCCAGCCAACCTACTTTTTCTTTTTAATATCTGAGAAGATGCACTCCACAAGCACTTACTATTTATTAAACTGATAATGAAAATGTGTAGAATTGCAAGCATACTGCTTTCCTCACACTGCTGCAATTGCTCATGTCCCGCCCTGCTTATCTACCACTGAATGCTTTCCCTGAGGCCGTAACAGACATGGTCACCATCACATTCACTGTCCCAGCATTGTAAGGTACCTACTTATTGAACAAATCTATAAATTTTGAGATTATTTCTTCAAGTTACTTGAAGTTAATGTCTAGTTTCTGTAAATAAACTAGATACATTTCAGGAAGATATACTCTGCCAGTGATCAAACTGTATAAATTATAAGTAGGTACTATGTAGAGAAAGAGGTAATACACAATCTAGAACATGGGATGTTAATCAAAAAGGCAAAACAGGCTATTTTTTGCTATTTGAACATTCTCATATCCTTACAACATTCTCTAAAAGGACAGAAGCAAATGAAAGTGTCTCTATCACTGAATGAAAAATAAAATAAAAGTATGATGAATATCATTTCCTTTCCAAAAGCAGAGCTGTTGCTTTGGGAGACAGAAGTTCATTACACTAATTAGAGGCCCTTGCCCTTCCTCCTCTGAGAATGTTCTCTTGGGTGGATATGAATGCAAATATTCTTCAATAGATGACTTTCAAGTTAATGACTTAACAACCAAAAGTCAGTAATCTAAACATCTCTCATGAGATCAGTTGTTTAAATCAGAGTTGCCTTCCAAAACTCTGCTCAGGGAAACTCAGGATTTTATATTAGGGCAGAAGTTTGCTTGTCCAGCCATGCTGATGCTATATATCATACAAAAGTTTCAAATAGTCTGACTAAACTGAAATTAGAGTGAGAAGATGGAAGGTTTGGCTCATCTGTTGCAAGGTTCCATGGGATCATACTCATTTCATATCTCCCTCTTTTATCCTGTTAAATTATGTTAGTATACATGCTTGCAGATAACTTTCATATGTTACAGATATTTATTCACTGTCCTCACAATTCTGTGTGAGAAACACTATTCACATCATTTCATAAATAAGGAAACTGATACACATAAAGTTTAAGTAACTAGCTCAAAGTTTGATACATAGTGAAGGATGGTGCTGCAGTTTGAACTATGGAAATCTGATCCAGAAACTATATCCTTGAATATTCTACTTTTCTGCCTCAACATATATTTAATAGAAGTATTAAAGATAGCAACAGGGTCAGGGATATGGCTCAGTGGTAGATCACCTGCCTGACAATTATAAAAAAATATATATATTTAGGATTTTTTTCCTAGATGAAATCAGTGGATGTCCCATATTCTACCTAACTGCATAATCAGATTAGGTATGTTTTTTTCTAATGTTGGAAAATAGAACTCTACAAAATAGGCATATAGCAGGCGGTTTTTGATCATGGATGATCCCACAATGCTAAAGTCCAGCAAAAAAAAAAAAAAATCATAGAAGGCCTGGGCAAAGCAAAGAAATATGCAGGAAAGATAAAACAGTACACAGTGTACTAAGAGTTTGCTTTAATTGTTTGTATTTTCCCACTCTTTACTATTACCTGTCTAGGGTGGGAGCCATGGGTTACTATTTCCGCATCCCTTATACATTCCAGCACAGTCCTATTAGCAGTAATGTACAAGTCAATCTTGCTTCAATACCAAGGAGCAAATGAGGATCTGTTGAGTGTTAATTGATTCAAAAGGCCACAGATAACTCTTTTACTTGAATTTAGGTGAACTATAAGAAATAATCACATAAATTCACATATGTGAACTATAAGAACTTTTTTGGGATACAAAAAAAAACTCACTTTGAAATTCATTTATATGTGTTTTTTAAAAGCCATAGTGTAGTTCATAACTGACAGCAAGCACTGTTCCCTAGCTACACTTGATCTTGGTTTTCTCATGACATTCATGGCTCAAATGACTGATACTACAAGAAATTCTTACTTGTATATCACAGACACCATTTTCATAAAGTCCCTATAAATTCTAGAGATATGCAAAGAATGAAGAAACCAATTTGAATAAAATAATGGATCATATTGGACTTGAACATGTTATTTAAAATGTTACATTTGAGGAGCTTTGTCTCTCAGCAGTGTTAAATGCTGACAAAGAGGCAAAAAGTCCTATAACAACCCATATCCTTCATAAATTGAATCTGAGCACATTAAACATGGTATGACAGTGAAATAGACAATGAAATAGATTAGTTATTGAATGAAAATGGAAAAAAGAAACAAATTAGTGAAGATATTTGAACCTAAAAATCTCAAAACTGTGCATGCTAGAGCAGAGGTAATAAAGATGGTTATTTCTAAGAAATAGATCTGGAATTGCTCCATTCAATTCACAGCAGGAACATCCAAAGTAGCAATTAATGCAACCACTGGTGTGGAATTGTTTTCCAAATGCCATCCTGTTGTATGATTTTCTTTTTCTTCTTAATAGAATGAAAGTTCTGAAGTCATGGTGAAGTCAGATCAATTGTTTGCTGAAAATATCAGATAATCATTATCATGGTCCAAAAATATTCATATAACCAATAACAGACTGAAATCTAGCAGTTGTTATTTACTGAACACTATAATCATAGGTGCATGAAACTTTTTGAGATTTTGTCATAGGAAATAAATGCAGGGCCATCTGTCTCAGTGGTTCATTAAGCCAGTGAGGCTGGTGGGAAAGAAACAGGAACATGAGGTCAAGTCTCCAAAATTGGCCAGAAACATTTCAAGCTATTGGGCAAAAATTTGCCAATCCTTGTATTCCCTGGGGATTCACTTTATTTACTTGAAAAACATGGGAACAATATAATACCATAGTTAATAATATGTGCTCCAATCCATTTTGGCTGGGTCAAAATCTTGACTTTACAGCATGCTAACTGGGTATCTCTGGGTACATGAAGTGACCCTGCTGTGCCTCACTGTAAAAATGTGGACATGATAGTACCCAATACATAGGGTCATTGCAAGGACTAGATGAACTAGAACACATAAAAGAACAGAAAGTAACCCAGGGCCCCATGTGTTCATTACTGTTACTATTATTATCTATGAAAGGGATGTCCTGTCTAGTTCTAAAATTCAATGTAACATAGTGTAAGTCTCTTTGCTCTATCTTTTTTCCCCTTGAGATTTGAAATAAAGCTACAAATGCAATGTGATGTATTTACCAGCTGGGAGATGAACACCTTGAGCCATTTAGCACATATCACTTCCCTTAAAATGAGAAGTGATATGCCTGAGCGACAGTCACAAAACACAGAGGCTAACTCAAAAATTGTGTGGCGTATTGGGGAGGGGTGCTGTGGAAAAAGCAGAAGTAGAGGAGTTATAAGAATGACCTAGAAAATTATTGAAAAGGAACTAGAAACCTAAAACTCCCTCAGTTTGTGTACTAATGATTTTCAACTGTTAAGGAAAGATGTCTCCAGTCATCTTTCCCCTTCTAGCCAGTAAGAGATATAATTATACTCCTCTTCCTTCTATAAAACCAGCATAGGAGGCCAGGTCCATTCTGAACCCAAGGGAGTAGTAGAGGAAGAGGCATCATTAAGGAAAAAATTGCCAATAACCATCTTTACTTTGCATCTTTCCTAGAACAAGACTGAATGCCGAAATAGAAGCGGGAAGGGGAGAGAGGACATAGGAGGAGGTAGAGAGACAGGGAAAGAAGGAAGGAAGGAGGGAAAACACTGGGGGTTTTATAGTACATTAGATATTCTGTGTGCAGATTTTAACTCAGTCTGAGACAGGAGGATCAAAAGCATGAGCCAAGCCCGGGCAATTTAGTAACTCAGTAAGACCTTGTCTCAAAATGTAAAATAATAAAATGTCTGGGATATACATTTAATGTGAAAGCCCTATAGTACTTTCAGCCCTGTACTGAAAAAAATATACATAAAGATGGCTGCCACTAACTTTAATACACTAATAACCAAGGAGATGCAGTTATGTGTTCAAATTCAGCTAAGTGGTAAGATGCTGAGTAACAGTTTGAACCTGGCTCTAAATCTTTCACTGCCGTCCTGCTCTTTAGTGTATCATCAAGAAGATTCACAAAATAAGTGAAGACCAAAGGGCACTAACGGTGACAGAGAACCTATAAAAGGAGATTAGAAAACAGAGGAAAAGAAGTCTTGGGCCAGAATGATGTTCCAAAAAGGGAGGAGCAAGCCAATAACATCTTTTTCTTATTCTCCTTATACCTTCCAAGCACTATCCTGCCAAACACAAACCAGTTTTTCTCCCCAGCTTCCCATGCTTGATAATCACCAAAGTTTCTTATGTCAAATGATATAGTTCTATAATATTAACCAAGGGAAAAAATATAATGAACTTGACCTCCTACTTCTTTTTTTAAAAGATAGCATGCATTTTATTATACCTGTTACAAACCCTGCTAAAAAAAAATCTGAAGACCTTATCATACTAGTCTTTTTCCCACACTCAATTCTGAGGAGCTGTGGAATGGATGACATAGAGAACAAACCATTTCTGTTTAAAAATCACAGCGACCTTGAGTAACAATAGGGATGAGAGGGAAAAACAGTGTTTCGTGAGTTACTTTTCACAATTTTATCAAGTGTGTTGGATGAACAGTTAACATTCATTCCTATTGTAGGCTAGACAACAAAATATGAAGAAAAGAGAAGTGATCCTCTAAAAGCAAAATAGCAACAGAACAAAATATCATAGAGAAGATGACTTAAACGGGAGAAATTTTCTACCTATAGTTTTGGATCACAATGAGTCCAACACCAAAGTTCCAGCAGGATTTTGTTTCAGTTGAGTTTTGCCTTCTTGGCTTACACCTTTTTCAGAGGTGGGGAGACATAGTGAGAGGGAGGGAAGAAGAGAGAGAGAGAAGAGGAGAAAAGGAGGGAGGGGCTAGAGGAAAGGGACAGACAGAATCTCTTTTTATAAAGCTATCAATCCCATTGATTGGGACAGTATCATTATGATTCATTTTGCCTTAATTACTTCCTCTAAATATACACACATTGAGGACTAGGGTTTCAACATGCAATTTGAGGAGAGGTCATAATTTAGTCCATAGCTATTGGGCTGGGGAGGCTCTAGTATTTTCTGACTGAAAAAAATACAGAAACAAACATTTCATGGTCAAAAAATAAGCCTTCAATCTGCTGATGTGAGAAAGAGTAGTTTGAAAGTTTTAGTTTGACATGTCATGTTGTTGCTTAAAGAGGGCTGGTACTCTGCTGGCTATTGTCTGTTTCATTTAGTGTTAGTGGCATAGACAGCGAAAAGAGAAGAGCGAGCCTCAAAAACAGTGTTACAGAATATCCTCCTTCTTTGAAGAAAAATAGCAGTTCAAAAAGAAGAATCTGTGTGTCTCTCATCTTGCCCACTTTGAAAGTGGATAGTTTCTCTTTTATATTCTTCTTATTAACCTTCAGGGAAGTCCAGTGACTTTTTTCTATTCACTTTGCAGAAATTTTCCTGGTTTTTCCTATTGTGAGGCATTGTGTGAAGAGTACAAAGACAAGTGTAAATCCTTCAAGTACTCTGCAGTCTAGCAGTAAATCATAACCTAAGGAAGTCACAGCCAGATGAAATCCACTTGCGTATGAAGAACACATATCCAGACATGTTAACAGACATGGCCAAGGAGACAGAGTGGCACGAGTGAAGCCAGCCAACACCTAGGCCTATTGAGCCCTGATCAGTTTTAATCCTTACACTGGAAGTGGCTCAGGGTAATCAATTCGAACAAATCATCCAACCAGGTTCATTGAGGGACTTCCAGGTGAGTATCCTGCATAATGGGACAGAATTTATAACAGTTTGATAACTTAGTCAAAGATTGTAATCTCAGCACCATGAGAGGCTGATGCAGGAGGACAGCAAGCGCAGGTGAGGCAACTTAACGTCCTGTCTCAAAATAAAAAGGGCTGGAGAAATAGTTCAGTATAAATTAACCTTGCTGGGTTTAAGAATTTCTCCTTTCATCATTATCACTGAATATAACGTCACTCAAAGATGAAAGGAGAGAAAAAGGGTATCATAAAAGGAAAAAGAACTATCAATAGTAACACTCCACAACTAAAGATATGTAAATTAAACTGAAGTGAAACTACCTAGATATCTGGTTTCTGAAGGGCCTCTATTGAGGAATGAGGTTTTGTTCAGAGATTACATCAGGGCCCTGTCCAACTCAAGAAAGGTATAAAAGAAGAGCATCTAGGGTCACACATTCTAGATTCAGTAGTGTCTGACTATACTAAGTACCACTTAGGATCTGTTTAAGTCAGTTTCTTCATCTATCAAATGGGGCTTATAAAAGGAAGAAACAGAAGGTTGCGGTGAGAATTCAATGAGATATCACACACTAAGTGCACCTGTAGTGTTAGAGCAAGCTGTTCAAAAGTCCTTATCAGGATTAGAAACGCTGCAGTTTGATGCTGGCTTTGTAGCCTGCTGTGTTCTCCTGTCTGCCGGCCCCCTGCTCCTCTTGTCCTTCTCTCCCGTCTTTTCCTTTCCCTCTGTATCCACACCTGACTGACAACAGCTGGGCCTTGTGCTCCGCCAGTGCGGGCCCCAGCGTGGAGGGTAGAGGGGCTCAGCGCAGGTTCTACTCTCCGTCCTGCTGCTTCACTCATGCCAGGTGGCAGGGGAGAGCCGCAGGGCTGCACTTAGCAAAGACAAAAGCCTGTCCTCCCTGTCACCACAGTTAGGCTGCCACTGGCGCTGAGTCATGCTGCTGCTCACAACCCAGGAGATTTCTGAGGCTCACAAGGCTCTTTGAAATGGACTTCAGATGACAAATGTCCACTGTAACCTCCAACTCAAACTCAGACCACTTTTCAATCTACCATAAAGCGAAAATAGCCATTGGAGAAGTCCATTATTCACTAAGGATTGGAAATCATCACCATCAGGACATACCTTCTTATACTAAATTTCAGATTCTATTTTTAAATTCATCTTTAAAATTTACACAGAAAAATAACAATATTTAATATACATCATTTTATATATAATACATATAATGCATAGGTATACACAATATCACTAGTACAGTGGTACCTTGGTTCAGGAACTTAATTCTCACCACAATTCTGGTCACAAAATGAACTGGAGAAGAACCAAATGAAATTTCCCCATCAGGTTAACATTGAACCAAGCACTGGATTTGATTCGGTTCTCCTCTGGCTCAGTTTGTGACAGGAATTATGGAAAGAATCAAATTTGTGAACTGAGGTACCATTATATACACATCCACAGAATGTTATCTACTGATTAAGAGCTTGAGTTCTAGAACATACATGAAAAGCAATTCCAAACCCCTACGGATGATGTGATGTCTCTTTAAAAGCTAATAGTAGTGATCTACCTGATAAATGTTCTGTGTACTAGCACAATTTGTAGCCCAGAGAATAAATTCAATTATTATTAACCATTGTTGCTCTTGAGACATATAAATATATAGTGAGAGTTTGGAAGCCTTCATAAGCTGTTTCTGAGTCTGCTAGTAAGATTATGGCTTTTAATCTATTTCTTCCATAACATTCATTTTCACTTTCTCATTAATTATTTATCTTTCTTTACCCACAAAGTATACTTCATGCTGGTTGAGTTTGATTAGTATGGAATATTTTAGGATTAGCTATTATGATTGTCATTGAAATGCATATTATTATTTGCAAAATAAAATATTTTCATGGCAAGTATAACATTTTAAGAACTTTTATTTGTTTTGTCTTTAGAGTCAATTCATTCTTTTAGCATTATACCATGCTTCATTAATTCTAAACATGATTATTTTTACATTTTAACATTTTGGAATCTCAGAACTATTGATATATTAAAGTCTTGTTCATTATCTTTTTTCATAGTAATAAATAAAATAATAGTGCATCTTATTTTTGTGAAATCTAGAGTTTGTGAAATAGAGGTTGAAAAACAATCACATGCCAGACATTCTTGCATGCCCATAGAAACATGGTGACCAAAACTGAATAGTCCTTCATTTCAGAGAATCCAGTGAAAACTACAGAAAAAGGAAGATTACAGCTAAGCTAATGCAGTGATTGTTGAATACCAGTCCTAGGCTCCTAAACTCTCTAATTATGGTGCTATCACCTGTGATTAGAGCACAATTTAAAAAGCTAGATTAGTTAGCTGAACAAGTTAAGCAAAATCCCAGAAGCTACAGAAAACACAGGCTACTTATGGATTTGAAAGGAGTTTAGAATACTGGATTGAGAGTGATTATAGAACAGAGGCAAGATATGACAATAGAAAGAGAAGCAGAGGCTATGTCATGATGAGTCTTGTAGACTATATTAAGAGTTTTGGACCTCATATTGAAGATACTGTGGATCTACTGAAGTACAGATGTTACTTCCATTTGAAAGATGATCAAACCGAGGCCAGAGAAGTGAAATGACTGGCTTCACACTGGATAGCAAACAGTAAGAATAGTTTAATTGCTTCTTCTATATCTTCACTCTAAATCCAATGTTCTTAATACTATGCCAGGATTACCAAGAACATAATTCTTTCTCCATCAAACTGTTGGCAAATGCATCACTAGGTTATCCTTCATCTTAGTTTATATTGAATTGATGTGTTAGGGTTAGATGGGAAGAAAGTAAATCTTGTGTGCTGGTTCTTGGAAAAATTCTCCAAGATAAATATGGCCTGAGGTCAGGATATCACTCAATTACATCACTCACAGATTTTATGTTACTGCAGAGCTCACACAGAGTTATACCTGTTCCATGACGGATATTGATACTAGCCTTTGCTAAATGCATCCTGCATACACCTTTTCTGTGTCTGCACATTTAAAAGGCAAATGCATAAATATAAAAATTCAAACAAAAAACAAGGAAAGAAAATATATATTACTGATAGAGGAGTAAAGGTTCACAAGTGTAAGTACTTTTAATATTCTTGCATATTATTATGTTGTCAGACATTCCATTTTCAGTTTATCTTACAGCTACTTCAACTGGCATTTTAGAGTAATAAAATCTGTAGATTGACTAAATTAAGCAATTAAGTTGAAATGTTACAACAAGCATAAACCTAAAACATTAACTTCTGAATTAAATACACAGGGTAAAAAAGAAAACAGAATTATTTGAATAGAGGTGTCTGGTTGCAGTAAAACACTGTTTCATTTTACCATTTTTAAAATAATTTTGTTCACAGCAGTTTTGGGTTTGAGCAAACTATCTTTATAATGAAAGAATAACAAAGAAATTTCTGCTTTTCATTTAGAAAAATGGCAATATGAATTACCTAACATCTTTGATTCATTCTAAAAAGAAACCACACCTATAATTACCAAAAATTTAGGTCCTTTTTGACAAAAGACATCCTTGGATTCCATAGGAATAATGCAGGGAGTACAAATGGCAATTTTAGGCAATAACAATATGACAATTGAAAGACATTTGAGGGCCAAGGATTTAGCTCAGTGGTGTAAGTGCCTGTCTGGCAAGTGTGGGGTCCTGAGTTCAATCCCTGGTACTACCAAAAAAAAAATAGAGAGAGAGAGAGAGAGAGAGAGAGAGAGAGAGAGAGAGAGAGAGAGAGAGAGATCTGTAGGGAATAATAATACCAATATAACACTTTACAACATTTATCCAACTGGAAAGGACAAAAAGTATAAAATCTTTAAGAACAGTCAGACAACTGTCTATTCAAGATAGTTTTAGTATAATCTTTTTTTTTTTTTTTTGGTACCGGGGATTGAACTCATGACCTCAAGCTTGCCAGGCAGGCGCTTAAACCACTGAGCTAAATCCTCAGCCCCTTTAGTACAATCTTATCTGGAATAAAGTGGTTTAATTACACAATCAGAAACTTTGATCCTGCAAACCTCATGATTTTGGAGTTTCAGGATTAAAGAGAGGGGCAAGATAAATAGAAATGGTTAATCTTTTTTAAATAAGACCAGATTACAGGATGCAGGAGAATTGAATGAATGGAAGAGAGTGCTATAGGTTTAAGAAGATAGTTTTAAAATAGCTTGGCCTGATTTGTGTTCAAATCCCAACAATGATAGTTACTACCAGGCCTGTGCACTGGCCTAGCTACTCTTCTCCATAGGATCCAAGATACATACTTAATAGATTTGCTATGAAGATTAAATTTTATGTATTAAGCAACAGACACATAATGTATACAAACAGAAGCTAATGTTAAAATTATTGTTGTGATCATTTTGATGGCCATAATACAATGTTTTGGAGTTCTACTGGCATTAGTTGACCAGTAGGCCAGGTCACCAGAACTAAGGCAAACTGTGTATTTAGGATGGTGTATAGACTTGCATGTTACCAATTAGCTTCTCAATGAAACTTCACTTTAGGCAAAGTACTTCAGAGATCATTCCTGAATATTAAAATGGGACCAAAGGGCTCTGATGGGTGCAGATTGCATTATAAGGAAAGGGGAGAGTCAAAGTTGATACAGGGCACTTAAATCTGAAACATTTTCAATGATACAGATTTATTTCTCAATTACTAATATATCTGAAGTTATTAATAATTACTTCAACTTACTAGTCACTCTCTAAATAAAACTGAATTATAATTTTACTTTCTACATCTTCCTCCATTTAATAAACTATTACAATATGTTTGACAGTATTTTATACCCCCTTATAGTGTTTATAACTATATAATATCTGATGTTACAGGTGTAATTTATATGAAGGTAGTTAACTGCCTTCTCAAAATGTATAGATGAATTCTTAGACAAAAATATTAATTCACAATAGTAGGTTTAAATAAGCCATGTGATAAAATTGGTAGTCACAATAAATTATTTCCACTCACTAAGCATTGATGGAGTGTCCACATTTTTCAAAGAAGCACACTTTTTATTTTATTCCTGAAACTGTGAATACAAATTTTACAGAAAAAAAATCCTATGCTATTTTTATGTAAGTTATCAGCACCTTTTCATCCCATGGGAAAAAAAATGCTATTTTTACATTAGTTATCAGTTACTATCCAAAACTAACTCCTCCAAGTAATCTTGGCTACTACAAGACACTGTAGTTAATTTTCCTACTTCAGTCATTATCACCGTGACAGAGAAACTTCAGTTCTGTAATGCTGATTTCCTGATGTAAAAGTACTTTACTAAGTAAAATAAATAAATTTTTAAAAATCCTTAACCTCAATTTTGTTTCTTATTACCTGCTTTAGCTTTCACATAAATGAAGGGAAGTGCTAGAGGCTCCTTACCAGCTTCTTCCCACACTCAAGGAGCAGAAGCCTGTGGCACCTTCTGGGGTTAACATTCTTTTACCTTCTGCACACTGAATTTCATAGGGCTGCTGTTTCCCACATTCGGAGCCTACATCTAAATTGAGTGGCACTGTGAGAGTCAACTTTTCTTTGCATACTAATTTAGCATAACACACTATTTCCCAGTGACTTTCAGAGCCAATGTGGTTCCTGACAGTCCTCTCAGCCATACAACCTATAATTTTTCTAGGACTAAGCACTTTTTCAAAACATTTGCTCTAATACAAGACACATTTGGAGGTCTTAAAAATTACTTGAGATGCAAACAACTACAAAAAACACACAACCAGTTTTTTCAATATATATGAGTAGCTGGAACACGATAGGTTCACAATCATTTCATTTGTGATACATCAAAGGAGAAGAGACCAATTCTACTCCCACCCACTCCTCCCCCTCTTTCACTAAAAATGCCAGTAAATACCAAGTCAGTTATCATTCCACAACTACAAGAACTGGGCGTTCTACAAAACCAGAGCCCTAGAGTCAAGACTCGGTGATATTTTCTCTTTTCACACTACAGATAATCATCTTTTAGTTCATCATGAGATTTTTGTTGATTTCATCAGTATTCCCACTCTGAAGGAATGAACGGGCAAGTTAAAGTGAAAGCATCTTTGTAGTTGGGAAAAAGGACTTGTCATAGAAATCAAGTAGATATAGAGTAGAATGGAGACTGGGCTAAAGATCACACCCTCTGAGTAATACAAAAGATCATAGTTCCACATCATTTTGCTGCATTTGGAAGTTTCCACTACATCTATCATTTACTACATTCCACTACATATATGATTTCCTGAACATGAAAAGTTGGCTAGTGCTTTAGAAAGAACTGGGAAAATGAAAGATATAAATTATCAGCCTCTGTTGTAGCCAAGCTTGACATGTGCCCCAAAACTTACAGGCCATTTTAATTTTTAAGAAAAATATAACTGATGAGGTAAATCAACACAGGCATTCTCTGGAAAAATCTGGTCATGTTAAATTAAAGAAGTGTAAACCCTTCCCTAAGTAGCTAAGGCTACCCAACTACAATAATTATTTATTATGAACACTTTTTACATGCTTATTTTGATTAGAAAAAGTATCAAGTATTCCTGTGAGGTCTGGTCCCTGATACTGAAAGTCTCAAACATGTGTTCCTAGGACACAGGCTGGAACACATGGACTACAGAAAGGCTTAAGTATTAATAATGCACCTTTAGAACCAAAGATCACAGTAATAAAAATAATGCAGTACAGCAACAAGTTTACTAAAGCACTTCCTGAACAAGCGAAAATTACAGCTGCTCAAAAGCTTTCATCCTATATAATCTATAGGAATATTAAGTCTCAGCTGAAACAGTCTATTGATGATTCCGATAATTGATGATTCCACCAAATATTTGCAGGAGCCTATGATCCTGGTTAACCCTAAATGCTCCTCTCCTCAGTGAGCTAGCTTTAAGAGTTACCCTTTCTCTAAGTGGCCTGGATCACATTCTCAGTGAGAAGCAGATTTCCACCCCAAGCTATTAAAGACCGCGTTTGTCTGTACCCAAACAGTCCAGAGCAGGCAGCTGGCAAATCGGAAAGGCAATCTTCATCCCCACTCATTCCATACCTTCTCTGATTTCGCCTTCCTGGCATTGTGCACAAACCTGCGACCCAGCTTCTTGGCATACCAGATAGAGGCGAACATAGCGATGCCAAGGGAAGGAATTCACAATGAAGCTGCTGCACAATCAACTTCCCACCTCGGCTCAGACAGAGCAGATTCAGGCTGGAGCTGTCACTTGCAGGCTGTGGCTTTCCCGGTGCCGCTCAGGCTGGTTAGCTGAGGGAGAGGGTGGGAGGAGGGAGGGCTTGAGGGAAGGCAGTCCTGTTTGGCCAGTCTGCAGGTATATTTACATCCTGCCAGCAGGAGGTCCGGGTAAGGCGGTGCTGCCTTTGCAGCCAGCTCACACACATCCAGTTTGGCTAAGTGTCCTTCTGCATTTCTTTGGCACCTTCACCACCAAACTCCACGCGTGTCAGAAGCAAAGGAAGCTGCGGTCAGGCCATCCGGGAGGCAGCTCACCTCCAGCTCCACCAGTCTCACTCCTTGCTTGGCTTCCCTGTCTTGACAGTACGTGCTGGCGGCACTGGTCTTGTAAAGACAGATCCACACACAGCCTCGCAGGTAAATCAGCCAATACAGGAGCTGCCAGCGAGCCACCATAGATCTAGTCCTGCAGGCACAAACAGGTGTCCCTGCAGCACAAATCCCACACGAACCCTCCAGAATGACTGACTATTAGGGCGCCTGGAAACATTAAACATCTGCGCCTTGCCCCCTCCTCCATACATTCGGTCCGAGGAAAGTCACATCTCTGCCCACAAGCCACAGCGTGCGAGAGAAACACTTTATTTCTTGAGACACTGATCTGGGACAAAGGGCAAATAGGTAGGAGGAGTATCCTTCCAAATGCCTGAGTGAAGGTCCTTAGTGTTCATAATCATTGGCTTTACCTCTAAAAGGACTGAAGCCACTTTTATAGCATGGATTTTTGCACAGAAATTAAAGTTATCTCTAAATTAAAATAGAGCAGTCTTCTGTCTCTTTCTTGTCCCAGGTTTTCTTGCAGTGACACCCAGTGTTAAATGGGCGATTGTAATGTCACCTTTGGGAAGGTACATTTGTGGAAGCTCTTAAGTCACTTTTCTTTGAATAATTTTCACATTTAATTGTTTATTTATTTAGGTACCAGAAATCGAACTCAGGGCCTTATGCTTGCCAGGCAGGCACTGTGCCACTGAATTATAGCCCTGGCCATAATATTTGATTGATCCTAACATTAGCATTTCCAACTCCAATTATATTTATTAGAGTTTACTAATAGTGAGGCACTTTTAAGGTAAAGTCAATTTTAAGAGACAGGGGTTTCCTCTGATGTGAGATAATATTTAAAAACTGACAATTGCACTAAAGGACAAAAAATAAACTGTTCCTGTAAGGAAAAAAAGTCCTGTCTTGCAGGGACACACAGACTAGACTCAGTCCAGTAAATGTTTTCCAGCTGATCAACAGAAGTACCCTATGAACATGTATGTGATCCAAGAATCTCAACACAGTTACAGACACTTGGAAAAGAACTGTCTTCTCTCAAAGTCACTTGAGATCTACCCTTCAAAAGAGTTGAATCTGGAGTCAACCAAAAAATTATACTACAAAGTATATTCTATGTCTCCTAGGCAAATAAAGTAGAACAGGCAGTATGGGATAGGCTGCTGGTAGGCAGATCCTACGCCATATTGCTCACTTAGGTAATCCTGTGCCTAGAGCATTGCTGAGCAGAATGCAATCAATGGATGTTTGCTAAATAAACCAACAATTTGATTTCTGACCCTGACTTTGCTTCTAACTTGTTTTCTTATTTTTTCTGAGCTTAATTTCCTGTGTCTATAAATTAAGAGAACTGGGTACATGAATTTTAAGGTCCCTTCCTGTCTTATGACTATGATTCTGATTGTGGGTCTTCATATGTATAATGAACAAAAGAATCTTTATTGCATACCAGGACCACATTTTGTGGTAAAATAGTTCAGGGTTCTGAAAAGCCAACAGTAGCACCCTTGGGATAGGCCAGCTCCTTCTACCTTCTTTGGGGTGCCTGGCTGATACCCAGGGTTTGATTTTACTGCTAGTTATTTCTTTTGCTCTTTGTTCTCATTACAGATAAGCACTATGTTTCTTTCATTTCCTTTTGATGCTCTTAGAAAACCTCTGTGCAAAGTTTTCTATGTTACACCCTGTACTCTGGAGGAAAAGTACCACAGGAATACAACAAATAAATACATGACAACTCCTGCTTAGGTTTCAAAGAACTACTCAGCAAGATCACAGCTTACCCAATATTACTGTGATGTTAAAGGTACTCATTATTTCTGCACACAAATTTGTTCAAGCCATGTTACAGTTAAAAGAATATTCAACAAACAGAATAAAGCACAGTGTATATGCAGATAGAAGGATTGATTAATGAGTAAGAAGTTCTGTTTCTAACATTTTAAGATGGAATCAGAGAACAAAAATGTGAGACAGAAAATATTTAAGTTTTAAACCACTGATGCCATAAAGAGAAGCAAATAATGTTAATTTCCTTTGATAGGATCATGAAATAAGTTTTGAATTCTTTTCAAAAATTAAGATCTTCTAAATCATGAAAACTGAAACTTAGAGATATCTCTGATGTTGGTATATTTTATTCATTGATTTTTTTTTTAATGCCAACCTCTAGTGGCCTCCTTTGCACACCTGACCAAAAGTTTTTATAGACCTCTTCAGGATGGAATTCTTTGGGAAATAAATTGAGCATAAAAGCTAAGATACAACTTAAATATAAGAATGACTGTTGGTTCTTAAATAGGCAGTAGGAGTTAGGGAAGGCAGTGGGGAATAGAGAAGTTTTAGTGAAAACCCATGGTTGTGTTATACAAATAGAAAAATGTGGTCAATCGAAATATACTTTTTCACATTTGTCTATGACAAAGTAAAAAAATTTCAGAACAATCAAAATATCAGAAGGGTCACTAGGAAAGTATCTATAAACTTTAAGTTGTAAAAGTTGTTCAAAAGATGGATATAAAATCAATTGGTGGAGTCACTGCCATATTTCTACAACCATCTTTCTTGAGCTGCCTGGGAGCAGATGTACCTGCCACAGAGAGAGTGATTGCAGCCTATAGTTATTTCTACCTAACACCCTCTACCAATTGCTCTGCTGATTGAGACAAATAACTTTTCCAGCTCTCTGTGTAAGGAAAACAAATTTTTCAGACACTTTCCATATGCACCTGATCAGCACCTGGACAGACCCTTCCTTCTATAATTTCATTTTTAATGTCTCTCATAGACAGAAGCCTTACCAGTGCAGCTGAGTTTGAGATGCAACAAGAATCTGTTTAAGCAACTTTGAGTTTATGCTCAACACACACACTATGTGAGACTCCTCTGAATTCTCAAGGTAAATGTAATGTTTAAATCAAATCATTAAGTATTGTAGGACTACAATTTCTGCCTACCACATCGAAATATATCGACATGATTATTTCAAACCAGGAAAAAAATTAAACCTTCAAAATTTACATCTGGTAGCTTGAAAAGGTAGTTCACAGTTGAATATAGACCAAGGAAAATGCATGTTGAGATACAAATATGTCGATATATAAAATCAAACTCATGTAAGATTTTCTATTTGGCTTATTTGTGTATTTGATAGGCATATTTGATAGCCTGAAGCTAACATCTGACTTTATGCAGTTATTATGAATTTATGAGTGAAAGAATACAAATAATATTTAATTTTAATTCACAGAAATAGCAAGGTGTTAATGTTAGTTACCTCACTATAGAGTAATGGAAAGTGAAAGACAAAAAAAAAAAAAACAATTGAAAATGGGAAATACATATATATTTTAGTGTGTGCAAATATGCACAGTTACAATTTTTTTCTGCTCAAGAAAGACAACCAGTTGTGTGTAAGTGTGAGAAAAATACTTTGAGTTACTTTAAATAATGAGCCACTGATTCTAATTAAAAATAGGCTTTTTTCATTCTGTTCTCAAAATCATCAAAGTTAATTATTTGACACTTGAATGTCTGACTTACCATTTCTTTAAAATGTTTAATTATAACATATTTAGCTATCCAGAATATAAAGTAATATAAGCCCAAAGTTTCTACCACCCAGATTAATACACTTTACTATTTGCTATATTTGATTCATATTATTTTTTTAAGAAGTAGACTTCATTGCATTGTTAGAACTCCTCTCCTTATCTCGCTATAATTCATCTCAAATTAATGTTTAATATTCTCAAGCACATGTAATAGATCAATCATAAGATATGTCTGTCTTTAAATTTAATTAAATACAAATTGCTCCCAATTTTATTATTAACATTATGACCCCATATTCTAGATGACTCAATACAGTCTTAGCGAGTATTAGGGAGACTATATATATATATATGTATATAGGCTATTTGAATCTCTTTCTGTCCATAGCTTTTGTCCATTTTTAGATAGGAATATATTTTCCTTATTGATTTTTGGTGGTACTTTAGTATTTTAGACATTAGTTCTTTGTTAATGATAGACTTTAAATATATCTGCTCGCAATCTCTAACTGGTCTTTTAAAATAGTTCAAATTTTATTATAGAGCTTTCATAAATACTTAAATGAGTTGAAATTTATCCACGTGTTCTTTTGTGTTTGTGAATTTTTGTATCTTAAAAATGTTTGCTTCTCTAAGTTCATACCTTGTATATTCAAGGCAAGTTACAGTTTTGCTTTCATAAATGCTTCAAGGTATTTATTGTTTTTACACAACAGACAGCAATTTATTTTCCCCTATCTGTAGGGTCAGGTTTATTTGTTACATAAGAATGGTGCTCCTTTCCCTTGACTTTTCATATCTTAAGGTCATAGACACAGGTCATATATGTTCAAAAATAATTTGTACTAGGCTCTTTTTTGTTGTCCTACTTTACTTACCTGTGACAGTACTGCAGTAATTATGCTCTACAGTAAAATCTGATACATGATATTTTTTTCATTTAACTTTTCAAATTAATTTTTATGAATCTGTACAACTATGCTCTTGACTACTATCCACAATATTCCATGCTATTATTGCTATAGTATGCTAATGAAATCTTGATGTAGTGGTTCCATTCACCACCAAACCAGTCATATTGCCCTTATCACCATCATTATGAACATATTTTTTACAATTAAAGTGTATTCATAATAACTCCCAGATTATATCAGTTTATTTTCTCAATTTTACCACTGTACGCCTTTCTGGGTTAAATTTCTTCTTATAAATGAATACAGGTTTATGTCTTTCAACAAAAATCTGTGATAGTTAAGCATAGTCTTTTACTATATGCTTGAACTGTCTATATTCTTCTTAGACTCCTATCGATAGATTTTCTAGACTGACAATGATTTTAGTATTTTGAAGACATTATACTCCATTATCTTTTGGCATCAATTTTTACAATGAGTTATCTTTTCAACTTAATAGTTATATTGTAGGGAATATATATTTCTATGATTTAAGTAATTTTTTGTCTTTGTTGAGGTTCAGTTTTACTATAAATTTTCTTTCAAAAATGTTCTGCTGGGAAATCATTAAGGTTCTTCAATCTGATTTCTTTTTTTAAAAAATGTCAGTAATTAACTCTTCTACTAGTTATCTTTCTTTATTCTTATTTTCTTTATCTAAAACCTTCTTGCATTTTTCTTTCATTCTACCTGTCCAATGGCTTCCTATAGATTTTATTTTGTTTCACTTTCTTTTTGATGCTATCTCAGGTATATACTGAGATCTAATTATTATTTTCAGATTTCTAATTTTGTATTGAATTATAACATATAGTATTTATTTAAATAATATTTTAAACATATATATATATTTTATATGTATATTTAAATCTTCCTATCTTGTATTCTGTTCTTGTATTATGGTTTTTATTACTTTCTTTATTGGTATTTCAACTAAGAACATACCATTGCTACCTTTACCTGATTAGGTACTTTTATTCCCTAATTTTCTTGAGGATTGGTCCTGTTGATTCATGATTGACAGTTTCTGTGTTACTGTACATTCTTTTTCTGCACATTTCTTTAGGATAATCTCCATTCCTGTGGGATTTTCAAGGACCCTAAGTTGTGCAACTGAGGTTAGAGAATAATTTTTTATCTTACAAAAATCATTATACTTTAGGAGATAAGTCAAAGCCATCAAAGTCATTTCAAGAAAGATTTCAAGTGGTTCAAAAGCTTCATTTCTGACACTTGTTGCTACATGGCCTCTAAGCTGTTAAATTTTTCATTTCTTTATTTCCTCTTTCTTAGGTTTCAAAGATATTTTGAAAAATTTAATAAATGAAACTAATACATAATGAAACAAGTAAACTCTTCCATTTCCTTAAAAATGAGACCCACTAATGAAAGCACACAAACCATTCCATTTTCCATCCTGCCACCTACATAAAACAGAAACAGCAGCTGCTGAAATCTTCATCTCAAATGTCACCCACAGATAGTGTTACTGAAAATATTCCCGATATTAATTGTAACTTCTCTTTAGCTAAAAAATATACACAGTTTAAAACGTCGTGTAATAGCATTTGAATGTCGGGTCCTCCCTGTTTGATTAGAGCGCAAAGGGAGGAAGACTGCTGGACTAGTTGTGCTCTGTAAAATAGCTTCTTTACTTTAGGCATCTTTACATAAAATTCAAATATCTCGTTTTACAGATGCAGGAAATATCTTGCTCACTAAAATACTTGACATGCTTTATATCAGTATTTATCTAATATCACCCAATTTTGACATACTCACCACCTCTATTATTGTGTGGTTCTTAAAATGTCATTTGATATTTTTAAATAAATTTATTTTAAGAGAAAATGTTGCCATTGATATAAAAAACAGAAATCAATTCCTTAAATAATAAAACATATAATTTAATTAAAAAATAAAATTTGATTTTGAAGTCTAATTGAAAAAATAATTGATAGTTTATATTCTTTACATTTTCATTAGTTTGTAGTAAATTAAATATATTTTTGAAAGGGTTCACCATACCAACTTAAGTATACCACACACTTTCTAAGAGAAAGTCTCTCATCTCATTTAATCCTCACAAAAAAATCTGTGCATTGAATATATTTTTCTTTTACAGATCAAGGAAACTAAATTCCAAAAATATTAAGTAACTTATTCAAGGCCATTTGACTCGAAGAATTAGGCTCTCAATAGTAGTCTGTCCCTTTCTTGCTTTAGATTGCCTGACCCTCAATACGCCTTATCTTTGAAACATAGTGTAACGGTACAAGAGGTGGTCACACAGTGGCTTATGATAGAAAGTGAAGGTCAAGTGTTACAAGTTCTGATAACATTAGCCCACATGTTGGAGTGGTGAAAATAGGCTTCCTACAAAAGGGGACATTTGAGTTAGGCCTCAGAAAATCAGAACAAGAAGTGCATTTGTTTGTTTGCTTTGTCAGAAAAAATGGTATGAGCCAAAAGATAAAGGTTGTAAAATATAACATTTATTTTATGAAGAGTGGAAAGTTAGGCAGAAAGGCTATAGCCATTAGACAATGCCAATAAATATTTAATCATGACAAACATGTTTAGAATTAGAGATCAGGAAAAAATGAAAGAAGTAGCAGAGATAATGAGGTGCTCATTAGGGTGGAGATGATAGAAATAAAGGCAAGCAATCATGAAAGAAACATTTGATTTTGACATTCTAAATAGACACTGGTCTCAAATTCACTTTCTTTGCACAATATATTCCTTTGCACATTCCTCAGATTTATAACCACTATCAATAGAAATCTGAATAGATAGATAAACAGACAGACCTACAGATAATTTGCTTTACTTTGTGGGACATTCCATGAAAGCATGGACAGTGCATGCTTTTCCCCATTACACTTTCTATTGTCAACAAGTACCTAGTGAAGAACAAGTGCTCCCAAAAGGAGAAAATTCATAAATAGAGGTAGGAGTAACTGAGAAAATCAAATTGTAAAATTTCACAAGTGCTTTTATAGGCTGAGAGCAAGGCTTCAATAGCAGCTGTAGGTTTGAGTCCAGAGGGAGAATTTGATTTAGAGTACCCTCTTATTTTAGCATCATTTTTCTTTTTTCCCTTGTCTCTTTAATCATTTTAGGTTCTTATGATATATCCTATCAATGAAACTTTCACTAAACCCATTTTAAGAGATTTAATTCTTTCTGCTGATTCTTCTTTATGGGTAATAGCTTTCAAGTGAAGTTTGTAATTTTTCTGTATTAACTTTCCTAAAATTGATCTGTATTTTTGTTTGTAAAATGTGGAAGTATCGCTGCAAATTATTTGACATGCCTATTTCACATTAATTCAGGGATTTAACCTGTGCCTTAGGAAATTTCTCATCTCTGTCAAAAATGAAAGGGATCATGGTGTATGATTTTAGATATCTTCAGTTAAGGTTACACCTGGAATGGAAAAGTAAGGAGTATATAATCATCCTTATCTTATGCAGTCTACATTTTAGTGTAGAGAAAAGTCAGTCAAATAAATAACAAAATACATTCTATTAAGCAGCATTACAAGGTAAAGAGAAAAATCAGACATATATATAAAAGTGGTGGATATGGTTAACTTTTTGATAAAGATAAAGCTCATTGAAAAAGTAACTTCTGAGTAAATATCCTACAGAAATGAGAATGAACTAGAAGGATATCTGGGGAGAGAACGTTTCGTGTGAAGGGCTATGAACGGCATGTTTGAAGGCAGTAAAGGGACCAGTGTTGGACCAGGGATATAGCTCAGCAGCACAATCACTGCCTGGCAACCGCGAGGTCATGAGTTTGATTCCCTGTAACAAAAAATAAGATAAGATAAAATAAAATACCTACCTATATACATAAGGGGGCCAGTGTGGCTCATGCAAAATGAGGATGAATTTGGTACACGATAAGGTCAGAGTGATAAAGAGGTGGAGGCAGGAGTGTGGAAAGCAGATCTGGAGCCCTGAAAAGCTATTGAGGGCACTTTGACTTTTCTTGTGAATGAGATAGCAAGTAATTCCAGAGTCATAACATGATATGACTAAAGTTTCAGTAGGAATGTTCTTGTTGCTCTTTTAAAATTTTGACTATAGGAGGTCAAGGCTGAGAGCTGGAAAAATAGTTAAGAACTATTACAATTATCAAGGCAAAATAAGTGGTACCTTAGAGGGATCTAATCAAGGTGGAAAAAAATAGTGGCTGAAGGTTGGACATACTGTGAAAGCACAGCAAACGAATTGTCGAATTGTCTTGCTACACTGAATGTACTCTGTGACAGAGGTAGCAGGATGGCTCCAAACTGTATGGCCTAGAGACACCAGAAATAAAGGCTCTGGAAAGAGCAAGTATTGCAGGGAGAAAAAAGTGAATTCCTAGGCATGTCATCTTAGAGATGTCTTTTAGACATTCAAGTAGAGATCTTGAGTAAGCTGCTTGACACATAAGTCTAGATTTGAAAGAAAAAATTGGCATCTGAATAGTATTTCAAGACTTGATCACTGATTAAGGTAGAAGAAAAGTTCAAAGGCCAATTTCTTGAATATCTCAGTATTTACAATTATATTTTTAATATGCATTTTCCTTACTGAACTCTATAAAAGCACAGAATAAAAGGCTAAAAATGTTGAGAATCTATACAATTGAAGTGATGATTATAATGAGTTTGCACAGGATTTAAATGGGGTGGAAAATGTATGAAGGTTAAAGCATACATGAGAAACACAGGCTCAGTATATTACAAGACCTTGTAGGGCTCAAATATTGGCTGGAATTAAAGTACATACAGATATCAGAGGCTTGCATTACAGATAACAAAACTGATACAAGTAAGATGCTTACCAAATCTCACAGTTATGAAATTTTAATTAAATAATTACTTATTTTATTTAATTTTCAGAGAATTCTGTGATGTGGCTATTTTTGTTATTATTCTACACATAAGTAGCCTCAAAGAAATTAATTTGCCAGAAGTCATTCAACAAACAATGATACCATCTGAATGCAAGTCTAAGGCTGATTCAGAATACCTGCTCCAAACCCCAAGTGAGGGTAAGAAGCCTTTTCCTTTGGGGTCAACCTCTGTGAGCATGCTAGCTGTGCTGGTCCTATTCTTTGTGCTCATTTCCTTTGTTACCTACCTTGATATTTAGTGAAATCTTTGTGTAATTCCCCTTAGTGGAGTTGAAAAGAATGAAAGATTTTATTCATGATTGACAGGTCACACAGAGGCAAGACTCCTCCAGGTTGCCCAAAGAAAAAGATAATCAGAAGGACTGAGTTTAGGCATCTCTATAAGGTTCCTCTTGTGAATAGTCTCACACAAGTGCCACTTAACTAGGAGGTTAATGAGCAAGCAGTAAGAACTGAAGAGCTAGAGCTCCAGAGAAAGATGGAAAGGCACTAAAAAAGAAGGAAAATAAAAGAATAAATCTGGGTTCCATGCTTAAAAAGAGGATGAGTGTCAATTTAGAAGAAATCAATATTTTCTTACTACCAACTGAATTCAGAAAATGCCCAGCCTGTAAGAGAAAGAATGCAAATGTCAAATGGAACAACCATTTTAGCCCTGCAAAATAGGGCAATCACTTTGGAAATGTTTGGTATTTTCCTAAAGTTAAATATATACCTGCAATATGACCCAGCAAGTCCAGTCCTAGGCATTCATCCAAGAGAAATGAAAACATATGTTCATTTGAAGATATTATACAAATCTTCATTACAGCTTTATGTAAAGGAACATAAAACTGGAAAACCCCAAATGGCTATAAACAGAGAAACAAACAAACTGTGATACAGTCATAGGATGAAATACTACTACGTAATAAAAAGGACTAAACAAAAGCACACAGATGGATCCTCAGACAAAAGCAGGCTGAGTGAAGCCAGACCAAAAATCACATATTTAGTATTTGATTCCTTTGACAGAAAATGTAGGCAAATCTATGATCACAGAAAGCTCCTCAGTAACTGACCACCACTAACAGACTGGGGTAGAGAAAAAGGGTTTACAAAAAAGCCAAATGAAACTTAAGGGTTAGGTAGATATGCTCATTGTCTTGATTGTGGTGGTAATTTTACAACTACAGACATATCAAAATCTACCAAATTGTACACTATAATATATGCAAATTATTGTATGTCAATTATACTTTAATAAAGTTCTTAGAAACAGCCACTTGACATTCAAACCCAAATTATTTTGTTTTCCTTAAAAGAGAAAGTTTAAAAAAAAAACTATGATTTCCTTAAAATTAAATATAAAGTAATGAAGAAAAGGAGCAGAAACTAGGACAATTTAACCGATAATTTCAATTTCCCTATTCATTCCCTTTCTACCCATCTTTTGTTTTTTTATCTCTCACCTACAGCAATTTTCCTGATGAAATTTCACTTGTCCACTTTTTCCATCATTTAACATTTAGTAACAATGTAATTTTTGATTAAAAAATAGCAAAATAGAAAATTGAATCACTACTGCTATATTGACTCTAAATTATTATGTGACTGTAACAGGCTGGAAATCACTAAGGCTTACCCTAGTTACAAACCTCTCAGTATGTTATATCAGAGAGAGAAGTGATGAGTTTGAATTCTAGTCTGGAACCTACACTTTATTAAAAAAGTAAAATATACTAAAGATGACTAAAAATATATTTAAAAACATGCAATGCCATTTGCATTAAAATCAAAGCTTCCTTAAATTCTTTCACTGTTACAGTATTAACAATATATTTTTGGGTATGTGTTTCTCCCTGGCATTGCAAATATTTCAATATAGAATTCAAGAAAGCTCGATCAATTCTGTTTTTCCATTTATTTAGGTTAGTTGTGTTATAGAAATAGACTTAACTATGGTACTTAATTTTGATTTCAGAAATTGATTTTCTACTCTATTTTCTGCTGCTTGCTTAGGAAACAAAGTTTTCTAAGTCTATACTCTAAACTGTTCATCTCAGCAATCTTTGGCAGGCAAACTATTCTAGGAGAGCCTAGGAATGCTTCTACTCTGTCTGTTCCCAAATGCAAGATAATTGGAGTTTTTAATTTGAAAAAAAAAAGGAAAAAAATCACTACATGCACACAACAACACACACTACACTATCACCACATTTTTACTATTGTTACATTTAAAAAGGCATAGCAATTATTTGAAAATACATTCAAGGGATTAACAGCAACTCTAAATTAAGACTCAACATCTAGGGCCATTTGGAAATTCAACTGCATCATGCAGGAAAGTCTTCCCTGATAGGGAATAGCTACTTGGGATTCAGGATTGTGGGCCAAAATGACCAATTTGTTTCCTGTCGGCACAACTGAAATTACATTCTTGACTCAGCATCACTGAGCTCTTTCCAGCACATCCATTAGGAGAACTTGGCTCACACTGAGGTTGTCTGTGAGACCCAATGCCTGTGAGAATGAGCATAATCCTTGCCAACAGAGTATGGAACACTAGGTTCTAACCAGGAGGGTTTTCATCCCAACTCTGTAGCTTTGCACGAAAAGCCAGGTGAACAATCTGATGCCAAATCTCTAGGCCTTTACAGAAGGCAACCCAAGCTCCCCAGCTCAATTATCGAAGGCCTATGGCCAACATTCATAGCAAGTTTATTTAGGAATATGAGTAACTTTTATCTACCAGAGGGAAGAATCTGTACCAAGTATGTATGCAAAAAAATAATGCACTAGAATTAGGTAGGTTTCTCCCAGATAGATGATATGGAAATGTCAAGTCTAAAAAGAAATAATCAACTTGTGGTCCTTTGTCTAGCAATATTTTCAATGTCTATCTCACACAATCTCATAATGATAACAAAAGATGTTATCAACTATTTGATATATGCAAGGTATTATGCTAAGTGCATTGTGATTTATTTTTTATGTTTATTAGTACATTATTGCTGTATGCATTAGTACATTCATTGTGGTGAGTTGTTGCACATCTCAGATCTTACTTCCCCCTTGCCCCCCTCGCCTTTCCTTCCCTTCTCAGCCCCTTTGCAAAATGTCTCAAATCAAACCTCATCACGACTTCATGAAGTTAGGAACTAACTTCATCCTTATGGCTCAGATCTAACTGGTCCCTTCTTTGGTTCCTTTACTTTAAATATGCCACCTTCACTGCCCTGTATGTCCAATGCTTTACTCTAACTACTGCCTGGAATTCTCTTTCCCAGATCCCAAATGGCTATTCCTTTACCCTCCTTTAAATCTTTACTAAAGCAACACTTTTTCAATAAATGAATCTGTTCTTCTGGATATCCACTATTTTTTAACCTTGTACTTATTGGCACCTAAGATGTTTCACTTGTTTTGTCTTCTTTCTTCAACCTCTCTCTCTCTCTTTCCCTCTCTCTCTTACTATCTCTCTTTACAGGATTAGGGATTGAAGTCAGGTCCTTCTGTTTGGTAGACAATCACTCAAACTCTGAACCACATCCTCATCCTTAGAATGGAAGCTTTATGAAGGCAGAGATTTTTGTCAGTTAGAAAGATGTCTAGCATATATATGCTCATAAAATATTTGGAAGTAGTAAGAGAAGGTGGTAACAAACACTTATTGTGAGTTACTATTAAAAATTTCTAAAAAATTTACAAAATAAAAGTGAGATTTTAACATAATCTGTTTGAGATTAATGTTAAACAAAGAGTTGTGCTAACAAATTACATTTGGATAATTCCATGCAAATTTGTTCTGCAAAACAATAGGCTAAACAATTTGATTCAGTGAGCAATAATTTAGAATTTGTTATCAGTTATTTAGTGCAAAAATATATGTAAAACCTTGGTCTTTGCCCTCCTGATACTTCCAATCTTGTTGGCAAAATATGCAACCTAAAATGATTGACATATAAGATATAAAATTGCTCATTTATCATTTATTCATTTATTTACTTAACAAAATATTACCTCCAAGTACAAGGCATTCTAGATTAAGTCCAGCAGGCATAGAAATAAAAAATGAAGAGTTCCTGACTTCATTGCATTTAGTCTGGTTAAAGAGATGGAATATACTACAAGGCAAAATTTGCTCAATGAAATAAAATCAAATGGAACAGAAGGTGCTAAAATTGAATGAAAATATACAGTGCTTTGAGAGTTTATAAGAGGAAGAAATTACAGAGATAGCATATTATAAAGTGATAAACTGAATATAATCAAATGCCAAGCTATATAGAAGAGATAATAAAATGCTATTACCTATCATTCATGCAGTTGAAATACACCAGAGGTTTTTGTAAGCTTTCATGCAGAAAATAACATATGCCCAGACTCATATTTCTCTTAGTTCCCTTTGAAAGGGTACTGAACATTAAACAGAGTACAACCCTGAATGATGTTCCCAGCTGTTCTTGAGAGCAATTTCATAACTTCAGTTTTGTTCTTCTAGCCCAAGGTTTCCAAACAAACTAAGGAAAAATTATTGTGTTAATTTTCTAAAGGTTAAATATGTAATTAAATTCATGAAAAATTGATGAAATACAGCAAATTTTATAAATACAAATTGTTACACGTAATTATGTGTAACATGAAATTTTATCTTACAAAACAGATATAAATATACAATAATATTTATCTTTTTTCTGATTATACAAGTGATGTTAATTGTTACAAAACCCTTATAATATACAACACAAAAATACACATTCCTTTCTAAATAATATAAAATTGGTATATTTTCTTCTCTTCATAAATAGAGATATGGATACAGCTATAGATACAAATGTAGATACTGGTGTAACACCTAATGATAATTTTCATAACATTTTACCCATTAATGTAAGAAATCACAGTACTATTTCGTTTGCTTGACTGAATAATATTTCTTCTTATGAATGTGGCAACTACTATAAACAGTAATGTGATAAAATAATTATGTGAAAATGTGCATTTGTTTTCCTGATCATTAGTCCAAGAATAACAATTTGTGACCAAAATTACAAAAACATTTTTGAGACTTCTATGAAGTGTTGGCAGACTTCTTTCCAAAACAGTCAACTGTTATAAACCCTTCCCTGCAGTATCCTGAATAGATATTCTGCCCCAAAGCTTGTCACTTGGATTGTTGCTTTATTCTTTATAAACTCGTTGCCACTTTGGTAGTTTAAAATTTATCCAGATTTTTCTTTATTCACATGGTTTCAAATATTCATTTAGAATATGCTATGGTATTGATCTGAAATGTCCCACCATAGTCTCTTGTGTTTGGAAGGTGATTTGATTATGGGATGCTAGACTCACAGGTGGATTAGTGGACTGATGAGTTCATCTCTGATGTGCTCTCAGGAGGTGGAGCCTGGTTGAAGAGGTGGACGACAGGAAGTTGCCACCTAGTAGGATATTATATTTCCCTGGTCATTATATCTCCCTCAGTTTTCAGGCTGCCACGAGATGAGGAGTTTTCCTACAGCAGACCTTTCCATCATACTCTTCCTGCCTTTTTGACTACAGACTGAATCCTCTAAATATTGTGAGCCATAATAAATGTGTCCATCTTTAACTTGTATCTGACATTTTATATCAGCAATGAGACAGTAGCTAAGAATATTCTATGTATTCATTTTATTTATTTTTGTGACTTGTCTAGAATGTTGGCAATTTCCATATTAGTTTGTAAGATTTATTTTTAGTTTAACTACATAACTCAGTGATATTTTGGCTTTATTTTAATCTTATAATTAAAAATGAATATAATCAAATCAACTTTTGTGAATATTTCTTCTACATTTATAATTAAAAGGTCCTTCTCAAAATCATGAAGAGTATAGTTTTTACAATTTGATTTATTTTTTTAAATGTCACAGAAAATTTTATGTATTTATCATGTACAGCATATCTTTAAGTGCATATAAATCTAATTAACATTCATCACCCCACATAATTCTAACCTGAAAACATTAAACATCCAGTCTCTTTACATTATTCAAGAATATGTTGTCATTAACTAGAGTCTCCAAGTTTATAATAAATATCTTGCAGTTACAGTTATTTCTCCCAACTATAAATGCTTTTTTTTTTTTTAATCTTTTTGAGACAGGGTCTCGCTGTGCAGTTCAGACTGGCTTTTAGGTCACTTTGTAGCTCAGGCTGGTCTCAAACTTGCAACGATCCTCCTGCCTCAGTCTCCCTATTGACTAGTATCTTCCCAACCCACTTCCCACAGCAATTTCAATCTCGGATAACCATTATTGTTCTTCTTTTTTTGATGAGATCAATTTGGTTTTAGATTTCATATATGACTGAAATCTTGTGATTTCTGTGCCTGGCTTATTTCACTTAATATAATATCCTTTACTCTGTGCTCATCCATGTTTCTGCAAATAACAGAATTTCCTTCCTTGGTATGATTGAGAAGTATATCACTTTGAAATCTGTTCTTCAGTTTGTAGACGCTTAAATTGCTTTCATACCTCAGCTGCTGGAAATAGCACTACAAAAACATAAAGTTTTTATTTCTATCTAGTAATATTATTGCTGGATAATGTAGCCCCCTTCCTCTTTCTTTTTTTCTTTCTTTCTTTTTTTCTTTCTTTTTTTCTTTCTTTCTTTCTTTCTTTCTTTCTTTCTTTCTTTCTTTCTTTCTTATTTCTTTGGAAGCTCCATACTATTTTCCCTAACAGCTTTGCTTATTTACATTCCCACTAATGCTAGGCAAGGATTTACTTTTCTCTATGTTATTACCAACACTTGCGTTTTTGATAATGGCCATCATAACATAAGTGAAATGATATCTCATTGTGATCGATGTGACTTTCCATGATGATTAGTGGTTTAGAACATTTTTTCATAAGATGTCTTCTTTTCAGATATGTTTGTTCAAGGTTTGCCCATTTTTAATTGTTTGTTTCTTGATATTGAATTATTTGAGCTTATTATATTATGGATATTAGTCCCTTATAAATGAATCACTTAAAAATATTTTCTTATAGTCTATTGATTGTTTCCTTTGATGTATAAAAGTTGGATGCAGTTTCTTTTGCCAGATTTTGCTTTGCTACCTATGCTTTCGAGGTCATTTCAAAAACCACCAGGCTTTATGCAGTTTCAAAGTTTCTGGTCTTTACACTTAAGTCTTTAAGTAACCTGAGTAAATTTTTTGTGTGGAATTCTCATGTCTTGTTTTATGTGGTTTCATGTCATTTTGTTTACTATATTTGTGTAGTATAGTTGAAGTCAGTAGTGTGATGCTCCCAGCTTTGTTATTTTCACTCGACTGCTTTAGCTATTTACAGTCTTTATGACTCTAAGTTTGTACACAGATCTTAGCACTATTTTTTTTCTTTTTGTGAAAGATGACATTGGCATTTTAATAGACATCGTATTGACTCTATAGACAGCTTTTGATATTAAACATCGTTTAAATGACATTTTTTTCTAATCGATGAATATAAAGTACCCTTCCATTTATTTGTTGTTTCTTCCATTGTTTCATCAGTGTTTTCTCATTTTCAGGGTAGAGATGTTTCATCTGATTTAAGTGTATTAAAATATATTTTATTGTTGCAGGCCTTTTTTTTTTTTTTGTACTGGGGGTCCAACTCATGACCTCGTGCTTGCCAGGTAGGCTCTTACGCCACTGAGCTAAATCCCCGGCAATGCAGTTTATTTTTCAAACTGTTCAGTGATAGTGTGTAGAAAGACTATTAATTTTGTATGTTGTTTTTTGTGTTCTGTAACTTTGCTGAATTTTCTTCTTCTTCTTCTTCTTTTTTTTAATCGGTACCAGGGATCAAACTCACAAGGCAGGGGCTTGCAAGGCAGGGGCTTACGCCGCTGAGCTAAATCCCCAGCCCTGAATTTTCTTAAAAATTCTAAGAATATTTTACTGGAATTTTAGGTTTTCTATACATAAGATCATATTATGTACAAGAAGGAACAATTTAACTTCTTCCTTCCATCTTGACATCCACTTAATTCTTTCTCTTGTGTAATTGCTCAAGCTTGGACCTCTAATACTGTACTAAATAAAAGTGGCAAGAGTGATTATTCTTGTCTTGTTCCAGATTCCAAAGGAAAACTATGAATTTTTGCCTGCTGAGTACAGTGCTAGCTATGGGATTTCTACCCATGACTTTTGATGTATCAAGGTTTACTCCACCTATATCTAATTTTTGAAGTTTTTTTTAATCATAAAACAATGTGAATTTTTCCAAATGACTTTTCTGAATCTATTGAAATTAGGGATATTGTCCTTCATCCTGTTGATGTGGTATTGATAGCTGAACTATCCTTGCAGCCCTGCAATGAATTAATGGTTTATGATATTTATTATGTACTATTCTCATAAACTAGGTCTGCTAGTAGTTAGGTGAGGATTTTTGAATCTATGTTTATCAAGAGAAAAATATAAACACTTTATGGTTTTATTTTTATATTAACTTATACACCCCAAATTAACTTGATACTTCATGATATATATTAGTGGGTAACTTATTTTGACTGAAGACTGTTTAAATGTATATGATTATGTTAGCCAAGTAAACATCTTGTAATGTCCTATTACTAACCCTGTTTTACCTATGACAAAACCAAATTTCAGAGAGATTGAGTTTTTTTCCAAGGTTATACAAGTTGTGAATGGTGGGTGGAGTTGGTTTTGAGTTCTGGCCGTCCTAAGCACCTGCTCTTGTCATTACTCTATACTCTATTCTTTACTAGAATAAATTTACTATATTCATCTTCATTAGTTAAAGTAGGTCAAAATGTTATGCTTTGCAATTCTCAGTTTTAACATCTGAGTAGTGTTAATCTAAAAAAAGTGGACAAACAAATGGCTCTAACTTGATTTTTCTATAAATTATTAATTTTGTGGGCATTAGCTTTTGAATAATCTATCAGTTCTTTCTTGAATTTTTGTTGCTTCTTTCATTACATACGTCATCAGAGTATTCAGTGAGCTCTGTTTCACTGGTAGCTGCTCCACTGTACTGACCTGTCAACCCTTCTTGCACCAATACTGATCTTTTTAATTGTTGCAGCTTCATAGTCCTTACTTATAAATAATACTATTCCAAACAAGTACCATAATCTCTATGCAAGTTCAAATTTATTATTTAACCACCAATGAATTGTATTAAATGCTGGAGATTTCTGATGATTTTTTTTTCAATTTTGTATTTTACCTGTAGGCACATAAGCTATCTTGCCATTTGACATAAATCAATAAAAATTTTCACTTTCCCTCACCTATATCTTACATACATCTGCTGGGATTGTTTTTGCTGTTTCTATGGATGGAATATTAAAAATTAATTTTCTACTTAAATGAACTAGAGAAGGTTTCTTTCATACTTGTCTTGTAGCTGGTCTTTGTCTTCAGTTCTTAGCAAAAATAGAAAAATTTAATCTTTTCTCAGGGATGTCTTATTTTATACCATGATATATTTTAGTGGTCAAAATTTCAAATAAAGTTAAAATTTCATTTGTGTCATATATGACAGCTTATTTTCCCCCACTTGATCAGGATTCTTTTAGTCTTTCTAAAGTAAGTATGATAGAAACTTTCAAGATGAGATAGTTGCTCTTTACAATGTTAAATACATAGCCTTCTATTTTAGGCTTCTAGAAGTTTTTGTCAGAATGAAGTTTGTTGATTTTTTATCAAATGCCTTTAACATATTTTATGATGATATGTTTTTATTTTTAATCATAGTATATTACATTTTATAGTAATAGATTTTTCATTAAAACATCTTTGCTTTCCAGATATTAAACAGCATTAATCTTAATTGATGGGTCTTTGATTGACTTTTAAGTTTTTAGATACTTTTATGAAGGATTTACTATATTCATCTTCATTAGTTAAAGTAGGTCAAAATGTTATGCTTTGCAATTCTCAGTTTTAACATCTGAGTAGTGTTAATCTAAAAAAAGTGGACAAACAAATGAAAAATGACCAATAATATTGAAGGATGTTCTAGGGACATTATTCTAAAACTGAAGGCTTAAAATTTGTATCAAACGCAAAATTAGCTCAGGTGTCATAAAGCTATCTCCAATTTAAACTCACTTGCTTGGGTGTGCTCTGCACTTTTTCTATTATGAAAATTATCTTCATAATTTATTCATAAATGTACTATGAATATATCTTTTTAAAAACTATTATACCAAACATTGACAAATGCTTTTGGACAAGTTATTTATTAAATATGTTCATTAATATTATTTAATTGTAGTCTCACAGTTGCCTAATTTATTCACTCGAGTTTTATTTAGTATGTTTTATGTGTTAGCCACTTCTGTAATTGCTAACATTACAATGAAGAATAAAGCATGTGAGATATTTGCCTTTGTGAAACTATTATCATATAGGTAAAGAACATGATGTCAATTTGCCTAAATTCACATTGTAAGTGAAGGAATTGAGCCTTGTACTACTCTATGGCTGACTCATTGACAACTTCGAAGAAGCAACTTTCACATATGTGTGCTGTTGCAATCAATGTAACCTAAAGGCAAAGAACAGGTTGGATAGCTCTTACAAATTTTTATGTCCTAATGCAAGATTATGAGCTTTCTCAATCTACTAAAAACACTTTAAAAATTCTATGAAAAATAGCAAAATTGTAATAATACAAACTTATAAACTCCAATGCTTAGGACTTATAGCTATGAATTATAATGATGAATGTACCTTCTTCCCAGCATACACAATGTGTTAGATGAGTCCTATCGGGTCTTAGCACCTGGAAGAGCGATGTTAGCATTCTTTTATACTTGAAGCAAGAGACTCTGAGTTTGAGATAAGTTGGGCAGTGACAAACATGTAACAAAAAAAGGACCTGGAATTGAAATCTAGGTCACTCTGTTTCTACGGGCCTTCTCTTTCTACCTCTCTTTCCTTTCTGCTATATCTTTTCTATATGATATATTTCAGAACTATATTAACTACAAGGGTATTATGTGAAGAATTAGTAGTTCTAAAACTCTTGTTTAAATTACTTTCTTATATTTTTAAATAAATGGCCAAAAATTGAGAAAACTTAATAAACCTGCAGATCAAACTCATAGAGGTAACCATGCAAAAATGTTAAGTGATCAAAAATAATCAGCTACATATTGTCAAGACTTTATTAAATCCTTGATAAAAATTGAGAATAATCTTTGTATCAGTTTATAAGTAATTTTAAAGAGTAGAAAACCTGAAGTTAAAAGTTAACTTGGGGGTTTCAACACAATTGTATGGATTCAATCTCATCTTAAATTTCTGTGATAGATGGAGCAGTAACTTCTGAGAAACCATATTTTATTCATTGTTGTGTCTCTGAAACACAGCACAGTATTTGCCCATAAGACACACTCAGGAAATGTCTGGGTAAATGAATGAAAATCAGTCTCCGTAATTCTAGAGAAACAAAATTACTCAGATGACAAAAAAGACACCAGAAAGGCAGAGATTCAGATCCTCCACCTGATTTTGCTACTCATTGTCATGAAGGTTAAGTTGATTAACTTTTCCATGCCTCAGCTTTCTCATCTACGAAACGAAGAGGCAGAGCAGTACGATCTAATAGCTCCTTGTTACTATATAACTAATGTAATTGTGTAATCTGCATTTGATAATTTCAGCATTTTCTTACCCACAAAAGGGGAAAGTCACAATTATCAAAATGGCTCTAGACATCCAGGAAGTCTATCCAGGAAGTCTAATGGTAAATTAAAGAAACTCCTGGAAGTGAATGCAGAAGTCCTATATATCTGTTATTTTCACACATTCTACTTCATTACTATAAATGCCATTTTTTTAAATACCATTTTTTCTATATCTACATAGTATTACAAATAAACACAATTTAAATTGATTAATAAATATTGTGATTAATGTGCTTTTAAGCACAAATAGAAATCTAAATTTCTATGTAGCAGAAATGTAATATCCAATGTACTGCTTGTCCAACAACTAATAAATGAAGCCACATTAATGAGAAAATATGGTCAGCCTTCTTGCACAAAGCTATAAAATGATAACTAATCACTTTTTCACACTTAGGAATAATATTTAGTTGTGCTTAAAGGGATGGCAGTTTGGTCCTAAAAATAATTAATATGATTTATTACTTTTTTATGCTAACTAGGTAATGATTATATCATTGCCACTAGAAACTGGGAATTTTAAAGTTCAATAGCATTTAACTTTAGATTTCAGTTGAGTAGAATTATTAATTGTCAACTTAACAACTGGGCCTAATCTTTTTTCGAAAGATCATTGAACCTCCAACTAGTTTAACAGGCCACTCATAAACATTACACATTTACTCTTATTACAACGAAAAATTTGAATTTACAAATATAAGGGCTAGTTTGGGATCTATTATACAGATGAGTTTAGGTATTTGTTATATCTCAATTCTAATTGGTTATAAAGAAATATTTAAAGAGAGAATTTTTAGAGATGGATTTCACCTTGTTTTTCTAGTTGGTTTTTTTCATTTAGTGCTTTTTTATTTCAATTTTTAGTTTCATTAGTACCTGTTTACTGTACATAATAATTACATTTCTCTTGGGGAATTGGTACATGTACATAACATACCCCCTTCCACTCCCCTCCATCTTCCTCCATCTCTTGGGCCTTTTTTTTTTATATATATAAAAGACCTATCTCCTTATTTCCTATTATCCATCTTTTAATTTGTTCCTTATCTGTATCTTAGGTTTCTCATATAAAATAAGCCATATGACATCTAAGCTTGTGCATCTGATCTGTTTCATTTAACATTATGGCCTCAAGGCCAAGACTCTGAGACTGGGAAGAAAGAGCTGAGTCTCAGAGATTCAGGCCTTACCCAAGGTCATACCCAGAAGAGCCAAGATGCAGGTTTTGCTCTTCTACTTCTCCATGCATCTTCATTTGTATTTCAATGCATAGTATCTTTTCCTTGGATCCAGGCTTGTTTATCATAGTATTTCTCATGGGATATATCCTCTGAGAACCCAGCTGTTTTGAATAAAACAAAAGGGTCAGAATACAGTCCATTCTCCTCCCAAATAGTCTGGAAATTTTAAGACTGGGAGGAAGTAAAAGGAGGTGATTAACTCAAGAAAAGGCTTCCGGCAGACTTCTCAGTCCAGGCTGTAGCCAGGATAGTCACACTGTCTGGAAGCCAGTAACTCACAGACAGCACTGACCTCAGCACCACTTGAAGCAAGGACAAGGGATCTGATGGTGGCAATGACTGATTATTATTTATTTGTAGATGGGACTGACCTCCAATCTGGGCCCATTGCACTTTAATGATCTGATGATGATTCTCAACCTGATTATGAGTTTTCTGGTGGAGGAGGGATTATGTTCAATTAATACTCATTTCCTCAGGCTCCATGGTATGTTTAGAGTCCAGGAAATGCTGCATGAAACAATGAATGTATGAACAATGCCTCTTGTGCCTGAAGAGCATCTTTGATCTTGAATTTCTAATATTATTTATTTCTGACAACAAATTTTTTCTGGCCTTACGGAACTTTTTTAAAAAGTTCAGTAAAGAGATCAGTAGGCCTACAAGCTAGATTTGACTGTCTTGCTATATTCTTCTCTTTAGGAGATTTAGATAGACAGAGCAGGAAAAATAATCTCATCCCCTCTTACCCTTTGCTTTAGGCATAATCTGAAACTTAACTTGGTGAATTTTACTAGCTGTTATGTGTATAGCAACACTCATCAAACATGTCAAGTTGCAATGTGATTTTTCACTAAGGCACTCAGGAACTTACTCTTGTAATGGACCAATTTGCATTAGGAAATGAATTCACTTATTCAACAAATATTTGTTAAGAACCTCTTGTGTATCTATGTATCAAGGTCTATGTTGGGCATTCTAAATGCATAAATGAGTAATACAGGGCTCTGTTCTCAAGTTCTGCACACTGTTGTCAGCTAGATAAAAATATCAACAGAGAATAATAAGCATAATGAGAGCTGTTACAATGATACTATAAACACACAACTGGATATATGGGGAAGAGGCAACAAATGATCCTGTGAGATATTTAACTTCTTACCTAGATACCAATGGCTTCTTAGGGCAGCAATCTGAGAGACAATAAATCTGAGTTCTAATACTGGTTTTGTGATCATCTAGTTATGTAATAGAGGGCAGAGAGTTAACATCCCTGTATTTCAGCTCCTACCTCTATAATGGTTAAGACTTTGGGCTTTGTTGGCATTATGATGACCTGGTTTAAATGATTTGATTGTGTATTTTCTGTTTGACCTTAAGCAAAGTTTTTTATTACTCTAACCTGCAGATTTTTCATCAAATGAGCAAAATCATAAGTATAATATATATATATATATATATATATATATATATATATATATATATATATATATCATATAGTTATGTGAATACTAAATGAGAAAAGAGATGAAATGCATTTATAGTAGTGTTTGGCACAGGGCAATTAATAAATGTAACTATCATCATTAATTTAAAATGAGAGGTTAGCCTAGAGTGGCTAACAGATATACATGCTGAATCAAGAATATTTTCTTTCAAACAAATAATTGAACATCTCTAGATGATGCAAAGAAAAGGCACCTTCAATTTGTAATAATTCTAACAACAAATAAACAGATCTCCTTTACAGACCATACTGGATTTATGATTCACTGCCAAACTTTACAGCCCCTTGCAAGTTGAATAGTTTTGCCTATTGGAATGTTCTAATGTGTAGAATCCTTACAGAAGCAATCCCAAGAGGAAAGAAATCATCTCACACATGATTCACTCTCATTACCATGGCTTCATGGCAGGATATGCTGCCTGCTTTGATAACTCAGAGTTCTTTTGTACAATGAACTGTGATTACCTCATAAAGGTCAATTTTCCCAAATCCCTGGAAACCATGGCATGCCAACCCACCAAGATCACAGAAGCAATTAAAAGTGTTTAACCGGGAAAGTTGCCAGGAACAGATGGCTTCTGCCAGTGAGTTTTTGTTTTTGTTTTAAACTGCTCCACAGTATGCAAGTGGCATTTATTTGCCTCATATCTGTTTATTAATGGGTTGTCTTCATATTTGTAAAAGAATATACTCATTATGAGCTTTCTTGCTTTACATGGATGTCAGAATATGAGCCATGAGAGATAATGATAAAGAATCTTTTCCCTCATTCCCAAGTTTCAGTATAGGGCAAATCAGTACACATATATTCTAATAAGAAGTGTACATGTGAAATTCTAATTCTATAAGGGGTTTTTCAAGAGTTTTTGGAATTATAGTATATAGGATAATCATTATTTTGGGAAGGGGTTCAGAAGGCATTTAACAATCATTTTGTGTTACAAAATACACTGTGTGTCTGTGACTGGAGTTTACAATGATCAAATACTGCCACTTATTCAGAGTGTCCCTCTGATATAAATATCCATACATTTATACATATATGACTGAGACTGATTGTTTAAATCTTACCAAAACTTGGTGGCCATGAATCAAATTTTGGCTCTGCCATTGTATCAATAAATTTACCTTGGGCAATATATCTATCTTCTTAGCATTCATTTTCTCATTTTCAGGGAAAAGTTTATCATTATTATAATTAAAATAGTATTCAGATTAAATATAAAAATAAGGTCAAGAAAATGTCTCAAATAAATTTAGTATTTGATATTGGTCTCATCTTGAATCTGTAAGAAAAAAGATGATTTTGAGACAGGGTCTTGTTATGTAGTAAACTTGACTTAAATTCACCAAATAGCCTGGGCTGGCTTCAAACATGTAATTCTCCAGTCTCAGCCTTTAAGTTTTGGGATTTCAGGTGTGAACTACTACTGCTGGCTAAAAAAAAGATGGATTTTTAAGTAAGCAATATTAAAATTGGATCAATACCTCACATTATACACTAGAATAACCACTAAATATATCAGAGTTGGACATAATAAAGAAAACATAATAGTACTAGAGTACGGAAAACCAAGATTGATTTATTTACTGCCTAAGAGAAGAAAAAGCTTTTGTAACTAAAACTCAAAATCACTGCACACAAAAATAAAAGTATAAATATATACTCTTCAACAGATATGTAACAAACTGTAATAATATATTTGCATATATACTAGAGGCACAGATAATTACTTTGACATGTAATAGTCTTTAAAATTTGGAAATAAAAATGGCAAAGGCTCAAGAAAACAATGAGAATATACAAAAATACTACATATAAAAGAAAAAGGAATTCACTCTCAATCATAAAAATATTCTAGTGAAATACTCTTTCATGCTGTCAGACTAGCTAAGATTTTATCATTTGATCATATGCTGTTGGCAAGAAAAGGCAGACATTCTCATATATTGATAACCTGAATACAAAATATGATTTCCAGGTGATTTGATAATATATAACAAAACTGCACATGTATGCTCACTGCAATTTAGAAATTCCATTTTAAGGAATCTCCTCTACAGTTATGTCTCTATAAATAAAAAGTGACATATCCATGATGCCATTTCTGAATGATAATGTGTATAATAGCAAAATATTGAAGGATCTCAAATATACACCCCATTGGCAACTTGTTCACTAAAGCATTGGTCTTCCATGAATTGGAATGCTTTGTGATCAAGAAAAAAGAATGAAGATCTATATAAGCTGCTATAGAATAACTTCTAGTATATTTTAATATATGAAATAGCAAGATGCTTAACTTTCATGCATAAAAATAAAGAAAGACTATGCAGTTTTGGAAATAAATACCAAATTACTATAGTAATACTATAGTATACAAGTTCACTGTAAAACAAATGTTCCCAGGATCAATCCTTTCATTTTTTATATACATGTATATGTGTCATTTTTAATATGTAAGAATTTTCTACACGTCCATCAATATATATCCATGAATATATATACACATATTACATATATGTGTACATGTATTTTTTTCTAACATTGTTTTGATTATAGATATATAGATATTATCCTGCGACTGTTCATTAAAGGACCTAAGTATCAATGGCACCCAAGGAAAAGTATTGCTAGTAAGACCTTAGTTTCTATGTTAGTTTCCACTGAAAGGAACTAGAGCACCTTAAAGAAATTGCTCATTCTCTATCTGGTGCAGGAAACATTTCAGAACATGGAAGCCAGTGTGAAGAGGTTCTGCCTTGCCAAATCTGGCAAATATCTGGGCATCAAAAGTAGAGGTGATATTTTTTGAAATATTGAGACTCATTCACATCAAATTAGATTTTATACTTATTAAACTTTTTTGTAGAAAATGGACACAGTGAAGAAATAACAGAATTAGAATTAAATTGAGCACACTAGAGAGAGCATATATGATAAAATGCTAAGAAATAGTATATAAGGTAAAAGGGATAAAGTTATTAGATGGCTACTCCTTTGATTTTTAATAGGTTTTTAATTATTCAAAATAAGAGTTGAGGGTTGAGGATTTTATTTTATTTTATTTTGTCTTTTTGTTTTATTGTCTTTTCGCCATGCAGTTCAGGCTGGCCTTGAGCTCACTTTGTAGCCCAGGCTGGTCTCTCACTTGCAACAATCCTTCTGCCTCAGCCTCCTGAGTGCTGGGATTACAGGCGTGAGCCACCATGTTAGATGTTTTTGTTTGTTTGTTTGTTTTTTTTTTTTTTTTTTTTTTTGAGTGCTGAGGATTTTAGCTCAGTGGTGTGAGCACCTGCCTGGCAAACTCAAGTTTGTGAGTTTGATCCTTGGTACCAAAATAAATAAATAAATAAATAAATATTGATGGAAAAGGCAAGTGTCATGGGAAAAGCTGGACACTCTTTTAGAATAAAATGTACTAAAAAATCAGATATAATGCATAAACTATAATTGGCTACTGTTGAAAATACTGCTATAAACAACTTGGGTGGATAGTTGCAGAACATGAAATGGATACTAAATAATAACAGGAAGAGATTTTTAATTGTCTTTTGTATATTAGTGCTGTTACAGTTTTAAACAGTGAATACTAACATCATTGCATTTACAATTTAATGTTAGATGGTTCTGAAAAAATAAATCTAGCTTCATACTTGATAACAATGGGTATATTAAAAGACTGATGATTCAACATATGAAAGATAGGTAACATATTTGGCATATTGTTAGCAAATTATCAAATCAAGGAAATAAGGATGTTCATCATATTGTTTTCAACATTTTAGTAAGTATGAAAACTAGTCTGCTTTAGTGTTTGGAATTTTTAAATTTTAAAGAATATCTACTTTGGAAGTTTGTTATAAGATTAAATATAAATAAATTAAAACATAAAGTATACAATCCTTGGTGGTGAGCATATTCACAGTAAAGATTAGTTTATTCTCTTCTGTTTTACTACATCCCTCTAACACAGAAACCAATTAACATACGGAAGAAATTGAGGATGCCTTAATGCATTGAGTGGACAATTTTGAGTTTAGTGTATATGTGAATAAGTAGGTTAAATTACCATAAAATGGTCCCTTGACTTTCATGTGTGCTAATTGGATCTTGTTGGCTAGTTCTAAATTTCCCTAAGGAGAGAAGGATTCTTATTTTCCCACTCTCTATTCTGACCCTTCCATTTAAATTTAGTCAAGCAAAAAACAATTATTCTTCATATGCATGTCTCTTCTACACACTGAACTCCCACATACATATCCATGCTACACTGAGTTAATACTCCAGTTGAAAACTTCAATTACCATATATTTACATCTTTGCCTTTAACTCTCATAGCAGCCAGAATTGGTATTAGACTTTAAGAAGAATACTCTTTCAACACTTACAACCTTGTTCATATCTAGGTCTTTTGCTTCTGAGACCTGGTTTAGCAGGTAAGCTCTTTCTTTAAAATCCTATTTCTCAGACCGGTGATTTAGCTCAGTGGTGTAGGCGCTCGCCTGGCAAGCATGAGGTCATGAGTTCGACTGCTGGTACCAAAAAAAAATAAATAAATAAAATAAAATTTCTATTTCTCAGTTTTTTAGGTGGAAAAATCAAATTGACCAAGTACATGTTAAAATAATTGTAAAATATATACAATTTTTAAATTTCATACATTAAATCAAACTTCAGATTTTCTTTATCATTTCATTTTGCTTTAAAATTTTATCCTTGCCATCTAGGTTTCTAGACTTGTTCAATTTTTCTCTAGACAAGAGAGATCAATGGAGGAATGTACACGTTATTAGAAAATTGGAGTCAAGCAATAAATTTCTAGCTTACCTTCAAGCACCAGAAGAAATGACATTTCCTTTATGAATCTTCCTAAACATAGGCAAGGACCAAATCAGTCTTTCCTGATATTCAGCACATTAAAAGGCAACAGGTACAAGGGCTCACTAAATACTCCTAGAATGACTAATGTGTCTGTCCCTATAACATTTATCATACTGCTATCTGTCTTGCTTCAATGCACCTAGCATTGAAAGTTTTTATCCTGATGGAGTGAGATAAAGTAGAGATGTGGAAAGATAAATTTGACATGGATTTCAAGTAGGAGGGGGACTTTGAAGAAGAACACGATGAAATAATAAGGTGGACGTGAATGCCACTAAAAGTCCTTTAACCAAAGAACTGAACATAAGACCAGGGTCAATCTATTACTATCCTTAAACCATTAGGTTGATGACACATCAAAGCTCAGTGACAGATTTCTGTGGCCATGGATTAAAGTCAAAATACAGGAAATCATTTAAGCCTTTAAAACCTGAGTAAAAAGTAAAATATTGAATGAGAATTATTTCAGTGGCAACAAATCTCTATAGTGGAGGTTTACATTGCACAATGTTGGAAATTGCTTTATTCTTATTCTACATATTGCACTGAATCAACACTACCATCATTAAATATCCAGGACTTCTTGGTTGCCTTAGCAAAATGATTTTTAACAGCTAATTATAGACAAAATAAATACTATGAATATAAAAAGATGTGGGTACACAACAAATAACATTCATATTGAAATTTTTGCAGCTTTATTGAACAGTCACATGGGCAGAGCTAGATGATAGCACATGAAGTATGGAGAAAATATACCTAAGAAAAATAAATAAAAATGCATGAAGTGTAAGTGTTGGCAAACAATAGATAAGAGTAAAATAAAAATACTAGAAATTTAGTGCCCTGGGCAATGGTGATGGTAAACCAAGGAGAGTTTCACAGAAGACACATGAATAAAGTAGATGTTCACACTTTGATTAGTTTTGCTTATATAATTGGTCACAAGAATTTTCCACATCAACCATATTAGATGCTAAATTTCCAAAAGTGAGTCATCATTTCTCTTTTCTGGGAATCAATCTATAGTCTAAAAGAAAAGGAAGGTATACTACCTAAAAATTGCCACTCATTGAGGCAAATGCTTGGAGAGGAATTTGGAATTAGCAAATACTTCAATAAATTGAGATTTGAGGCAAAATAAAAGTTAGAAAACAAAAATGCAAAGAACAATATTCCAGCAAGAAGACATATATATACTTAGAGGTAAGAAATATATGTGTGGCTGGCAAGGGCCATATACCCGGGCAGATATGAATACAAGCACAGGTCCCTGCAGACTGCTTAAGGAAAAGAGCTCAGAATAGCTGTAGGGTATGCAGAGAGGGGTGGTAGAAAAGTCGGGTCAGCAACTTGGCAGAGGAAGAATTTGGGGGGATATGTTAATAACTTTATACTTCATTCTGTAGGTAATGGGTAAACAATCAAAGGTTTTAAGAAAGGACAAGAGGCAGACATTTTAAAATCCATTAATACATACAGTGTTAAAATAAGGATAGGACACCTTCCATTTTCATGCTTCTGAGTAGGTTAAATTGTCAGATATCGGGCTCAAGCAGCTCAGAAATGTAGATGCTGACCCAAATTAGGAGAATAAAGAGAATATGACCGTACTAGCAACTGAAAAACTAAAAGTATATTTTTCTTATACGTGTCATTTTAATATTACTTTCAAATTTCAGTTAATTTGAGATATCATCCTTGAATTTTGTCACAAATAAAAATATTTAGCATTAAATGTATCAAATAAAAAACCCCTAATTCCTGCAACTCAAAGTTCTTGTCCATTAGGAACACATTTTGAGATTAGGAATACCTGACTCCTACAAAAATAGCCAAAGTGAATCTGATGGCATTTCCATCTCTTGATATAAAGTGGTAATTCTGTGGGGCAAAGCTTCCTGGAGCTCAAGGTATAGCTGTTCTTACTTTCCTAAAGCATCATGCCTGGGGAAAGGAAGCTATGCTAACAATGACTGAATGTGTGCCATGAACAATCAAGTTGATGTCACCGATAGAGACCGTTCAATAGATACACATGATTTAGAGAAATGATGTATCACTATTACTACGTAACATCAAATGAGCAAAGGAAGGATTGGCCATATTGGAAATATTCTAAAGCCATTTCTCAAGGGCCAATTGAAAAATAACATCTAGCTACAATATACTGCTTTTGAAATGGTCTTTAAAAGAAATATGCCAAACAAATTATCTGTAAAGCACATGGCTTTCCTGTCTTCTTTATTCTTTGTGGAAACAATATTGAATACGTTTAAGTAAGGGTGAAAAAAATCTAATGATGAAAACATGGAAAAACAGTTTTTTTTTTTAAATCGGTAGCTTTTCTAAATACCCCCAGTGTTTATAGCCTAAAGGCAATTATTTCTCCAATGTTTAATAAGTGTGTTGATCTTTAGGTCTAGGCAAAACTCATTTACATTATTCACTGTTGCTAGTTCTAGGATTTCAGTAGTATTTGAGAGAGAGGTGGTAAAAGAAGTTTTTCCTCATATTTATAATATGCTGTGGCAAGGAACTCACTCTCATAGAGTTAAAAGTAGCTTCCAAATGAGATGTGACCAAATCTTTCTTTCCATTCTTCAATGCCTCTTTCAACATCAGCCTTCTCACTATTCAGTTTGTGATTCTCTTCATCAAATGGAATTTCCTCTTGTTCTGAGTCTTCATAGACTGTCACTGTTATTTATAATCCTATCCTTACAGTAAGAAGTATCAGTACAGGGGCTAAAGGGATAACTAAGTAGCCCAGTATATAGATCTGCCCAACAGAAGGTTGGCTTTCATTAAATAATTTTAAATGCTCTTAAGGGGTTGTTATCTAATCATCACAAAATAATTTGATGATGATACTATAATAGTTATAGATACCTAGGTCATTTATTTTACTCCTAGTTTTTGTCACATGGTTACTAAAAACTTGACAAACATGCTTGTTAGTTTATGAGGTAGGCTTTCCATTTTATAAACAAGACAAAAAGTTGAGAGGAATCAGCCAATAGGTAGCAGATTCTAAAGGCATACATGGGTATTTACTAACTGCTGTTGCTCCTACTACTAGTAGTGGACTAGTAGTGGTACTATTACTTTGCTAAAATTACCTTAAGTCTTATTAAATAGCTTGAGTCCAAGTTCTAAACCATAATTTTCTTGGGAAAGTAGACCATGTTCTAATTATATTTGATGAATTCAAGTAAATACGATTGAATCAGAGGAGGTCATATGAAATTGCTAAGAAGCAACTTTCCACTATTGAAAAAAAATGACTTTATCTGACTCATTCTATCTCCTTTTGGTAAGAATACAGACAAACAAAACCATAAACAGAAGTAAATTACAAACAATTCAATAGATGAATCCTGATGATAAATGAAAGAATGCATTTTACTGAGACTATAAAATCTGGTAGATGTGACCAAAAAATGGAAGCATGAGCACAAAACCATGTTTATTTCTTAAAAGTTGTAACCAAATAGGTTATTTTATTGAGGCTATACCAAGTAGGCTGCTATAGCTCGGCTTTATTCCAAGACAAGAAAATCATACTGTGTCTCCTATCCTTCTAAAGCATCTTGTAGTGCTGTATGTGATTTTTCAAAAAGTAACAATGACACAGTTTTCTCCCAAAATAGGATGTTCTAAAATATTTCTTTGTCTTCCAGAAAGTAACACAGTTAGTGGAGAAATTTTAATATATTTTTCTCGATGAAAAAAAATATAATTTAGAAAGAACTAAAGCAAAATGCCTATAGTGACACTGCCCACTGCTGTGGAAGTCTTTCTGTTTTAGCATGAGGGTGACTCTTAGGAGGATTTCCATCTAAGAGAAATTTTCAGGTCTGAGGCATACTTTCTGGTACATGCATAAATTTCATTCTTTGTCAATAGGTATGACCAGCCAATGGCTATAGGAAAGTAAGAGATAATAGTTTTGCAAGCCAATTGTTAAAATATTGGGATTTCAAACCTATAAAACCTCTTAGTTTTAAATACTCTTATATTTAAGTCTTGGACATCAGCAAGTGTTTCGAAATTGAGCCTTTTTGTTGAGACCAACTGACTTAAATGTAGTCACTCATTGCATTTAACTGTGACTCAGGGAATTTTACAAAAAAACTTGTATGAAGTTATCCTGAAGTTGAAAGACACTGTGCTACAGTACATGCAGCAGTGCGAGCTACACTACGCACACAGAAACTCACCCAGTGTGGGTGAGGACTGAAATTCGCGTCACAATCTGCTCCCCCAAACCATGTGTTTTAGATGGCGCTATGACCAACCCCCACCTCAGGAGGTTATATTTTTCCATTTTGCTCAAAGATGTTTTCTGTCATTAAATCAGAATATATATGTCTTTAAACTGATAATCTCCATTTTACTATCTCTAGGGTCACAACTGTAGGTCACATCAGTCATGTCAGCTCTTTTCCCCAAATAAGAATGAGAATTATTGACGGTTACTCCTATGTAAGCTCAGTGATAAGATTTTTTTTAGCTTTATAGACAAATATTCTCTAATTTAAATCAGGAACTATATTCAAAATTACAAGTGTAAAATTCCTAACACCAATTCAACTCATACCAAGCTAACTTAAGATCTCCCCTAAGAACTTTGTAATAATGCCTGACATACATGAAAATTAGTTTTCCAAAATACACTGAAATTTTCACAAAATTTTTTCACAATTCTTTTTCTGTTCATCATCGTTACAGCTCATTTCCAAACTTGCTATCACTGTGCCCATTTCACAGAGAAGAAATTCAAACTTTGGAAAGTTAATGAGTTGAAAATTATCTATAAACATTGAAAAATCTTGAGTTTAGCTAATCTTGAGTTTTATAGTTTATACACGTCATTATTTTTTAAGAAAAGCTAAACTGATATTATATGATTTCTGCAGAGAGGTCATAAAACAGGTATGACTTTTGCCTGGCTGTCTCTCTTGGGATGCTTGCCTTTGAAGACAGTCTCTTTGTGATGGGAGGTCCAGGCCACATGCAGAAGCCATATGCAGTTGTTCCAGAATGTAGCCCCAATAATGGATTCAGCAGAGAGCTGCCTCCAACTGCTAACTATTTGAGTGAATGAGTTATCAGAGTCCCCCCTCTTTGTGTCTTCCTGTTGAGGCTACAGACAGATGGAGTATAGAAGCGTCATCCCTGCTGTGTCTCATCTGAATGCTGGCCACAAACCATGATATAATAAATAATCATTGTTTTAAGACACTAAGAATTTGGTAATTTTCTATGAGAATAGATACCAAATGTAGTCATCTTTTGGGCAGACAGCAGGAAGCACTAAGAGACAGACCCTAGAATCATGCTGAAAAATAGTGCATAATCAATATTTTTGAATGACTTAAAAAGTGTAACTTTATAGACACTGTAGACTTCTAATTATAGTCTAAGGATGACCAGTAATTTCAGTGGACAGTAATTTTTTTGCTGTTGTTCTTTACCTCTAAAGAATGGCAACTCCCTCTCCAAATCTACAGAGAACAATAACCCTAGAATGACAAAGCATCCAAATAACTCAGAGTAAAGATTGTAAAATCTCTGGGGATTAGAGAGCAAATATAAAGCTGTTTTGTTTTGCTTGTTTTATTCCATTTGGGAGCTTACCCAAAATATATTTCTAACCCTTCAGTGGGGAGAATTTAAAAGCAAATTAAATCATTTATAATCTTGCGAGAATATGAATATTGCAGTGCTAGATATGGATAGTAGCCTAGAAGAATCTGAATATAGATGAAAGCATATGCAGTAAAGTTAAGTTTTATAATCTATTTTTATCTTTTTATGCAAGTGGCATCATTAGAAGCAGTTAACATTTTAAAAATAACTTTTATATTCCACATACCATAATGAATTTCATATGTATTTGTTTCATCTTCCCCAAAACTGTAAACCATTATCTTGAACTCTATCCTACAAGGCAACTGAGGTCCAGAGAAATCAAGAAACTTCAAAACAGTAAATGGCAAAGACAAGACTAGAGCCTGTGTTCTAGAGTAATTTGCCCTCTTTAAATCTTTATGTATTTAGTTAAAGAGATTAATAAATGGACACCACTAGCATTGTTTCGTTCATTATTATTCATTTCTGAAGAAGCAGCACATCACAGTGGTAAAAATTACAGGCTCAGCTTGGAGAGCTAGAATTATTAACTGTGTTTCTTTGAGTAAATTATTTAACATCTCAGTGTTTCGATCTTTATGTAAAAATGACATTAATTCACCTGCCATAGCTAAATTTAAGAGGTGACAGTTGTAAATCACTTATGAAAAAGTTTGGAGTGTAGTACACGACACACAAATCCTTTTTTTTCCATTTGTTCACAAATGTTCCATTTCAAAAGGTAAACGTATGCTATCCACTTTTTCTTATAACCTATTTCCATGTTTATATTAATTAAAATGCATCTATCATTTCTATTGGTGCCATTAACTCTGCATCGGTTCTCTATTGGTAGATATGAGTGTGTTGCTTAAATTTTTTAAACCATATTATATGTGAACAATATTATGTATAAAATTCTCATATTTTATATTACAGTAATACACAAAGAATAGAATTTATGAATTAGAAGTTAATCTAATTTAATGCTATAAGAGAAAAACAAATATAGAAATGAAATGACTTATTCAAAATCTTAAAGAACCAGATTAGAGAGACTAGCATAAGTACATATACATATATGTACATACACATGTCTCTATAGAGATACATTACATATAATTTTTCCCAATGCAAAGTCTCAAAAAAAGATGAAGAACTGTCTGCTAGCAAGAAAGCCCAGCTGAATTTCAACCCATATCTATTTATTTCCAAAATTTGACTCTTTGACTTAGAAAAGGTGAACTGTCTAATACATTTTTCTGCATAATGAAATGTGAACAATTGTCCTAGGTGCTTCATTACATACAAATGCACTGTTTTAGTAAGCATAGGTATTACATTCTTTGTAATCTGGTAAAATACTACTCTAATTTATTATAATTCTAAGATACTAGAATCATTTTACACATAAGAATTATCTTAGTGGAAAATCTTAAGTGTATTGGTTTTGTAAAGAAAGGAAAAAGTGTTTTCTTTAATAACAACATTGATTTGCAAACTCCAACATCACTCAAAACGTTCAGTGCCACAATTTCCCCTTCGCTTTATGTCATCTGTTTAGAATACAACACACTGTTTGAAAATGATTCTTTCTCATCTACAATAAGTTGTTTTCAACTAGCAAAGCTAGGGAATTCCCTTTTTAGTACAGACCACTGCTTTTGAATCAAGAATTGTGTGAGTATTCAGATGGTGACATGAAGAATCTCTCTGATATATCTTTCCCATGTGATGAACTTATTCTTCTCTGTATTTCATTTTACTTTTGTTTAGCTATAATTAGATTTAATAAAAACAGATTTATTTACAATCAATTAATTCCATTATTCCTTTAATATATATTTGAAAGCCTTTTCTGAGAAAAGAAAATAAAGACAAAATTGTTCTTTTCTATAAGAAAGTCTAACAGATAGGGAATTTATCTTTAAATTTTTCTGAAATGTCTTATAAATTTAAACTAGACTTCAGCTAAGTTCCTAAATATTGTTAGAAGGGTAGAACATGCACAGAAGGAACACATAGGAGGCATTCACTAACTGGAGAGAAATTTTAAAAATTAACTGATGTCAATATCAAACTTAAAATTTACAAATTATTGTGGGACTTCAGTATACTAGATGGGAATGCACAGTTTAAATGCATCTACATTATGACTGCTAAGTTTACTAAAAAATATAAGCAAATGAAAGTTGTGCGCCATTATTGCCGTATAGAGAAACATTTATCTTAGGGAGAAGCAAGAGTATTCACTTAAGGGACAAAAATAGCAGACATTAGTTTGCTGTTATAATGCACTCTCCTTTCTTCATCTCTCTGCTAGGAGCTCACAACTGCATCCTCCTTGTTTCTTAAGCATGTATATTTCATGAACTCTGTTAAGAAATGCTTTGCTTATACTCGTCTCATCTTATATGTTATTTCACAGTCACTTAGCCAGAATAAAAATGATTTTAAATGGATCTTCATACACTCTTAAGCAATTTCATAGCAATATAGAAATCTATGATTTTAATTTATTTTAAAAAATAAGAATCCTAAAATATTTAAATAGTTTCCTTTACCAAAGACTCTGTCACTATCATTATACTGTTATGGCTTGTCTCTTGATGCAGAAAACTAAAGGAATTTTGCTCTGCAGCTGTTGAATAAAATCTGTCATCATTTATGGAGCTTCTGTAATCTCCGATGTTTAGGATTAAAGCTGTGTTCTCTGAGTTATATCAGTGAAACAGACAATGTATGACATTAGCCATCTTGATTTAGATAAAAATATGCCTGCCAGACCAGATAAACAGAGCAAGGTCTGGTGTAATTCTGTCATGGCAAAGAGGTTCTAGTCCTAGAAAGATGTAACTTAAATATAAATTTTCAAAAGAAAGCCAAAAGAGTACTAATCCCATTACTCGTATCCACGTAGATGAACTAAATATGATGACGTGTATGGGCTCTAGAGTAACCACATCTGCATTCAAAACGAATCTCTTTAGCCTATCAGCAACCTCATATATAAATAAGACAGGATAATAAAGATTCCCTTATAGGATTGTTTTAATATTGTGTTAAATTGGTACATGATTGCAGTACATAATGATTATACTCCTTGTGGGGAGTCGGTACATGTATATAACACATCTTAATTTCTTTTTCATCCCTTTCCCTTGCTTTCTCTGACCCCTCTATCTCTTGTTCCCCCTCTCTTTTACAAAAGAGCTATCTCCTTATTTCTTATTATTAATATTTAATTTGCTCTCTACTTATATTTTGTGTTTCTCATATAAGAGAAACCATGTGATACTTAAATTTGTGTATCTTAATTCACTTAACATTAGGATCTCAAGGGTCATACAGGAGATAATACACAAACACAGGATAAGTCCTGCAATGTACTAGCACACCAGAAACAGTATTATCATTATCATTATTTCTATAATTAACATTTTTTGTTTATCATATTTTTTACTATGACTGTGGTTGCTAGTTACATTTTTTTCTTTTCCAGTTTCTTTTCATAATTTCAATTATTTCCAAACACTATATTATGTTTTCCTTGTCCTATTTCTTCCTCATCCCAATTCTTTTCTAACTCTATGTCATTTAGCTACTGTACTCAAAAGCTTCTTGACTGAATTTCTTTGACTATCTGAGGTAAACTATACCTGCTTCTTTCTTGTCTTACTTTGCCTCATCATTTGTAAAAGAAGAAAACAGTATCTATCTCACAGAACAGGGGTGAGAACTTCTTGAGATCATTCGTGTGAAGCACCATAAGTGGTATCATGGTATTACCCAATTGATGATAGGCAATACTATTTTTACCCATAACATACTTTCATCCTCCCTTTGCTGGCTAATTGTTAATCAGTCTTTCAGGGTTATTTCAAAAATGTCTTTCTATAAACAGCCTTCTCTCATTGTTATATAAACCACACCTGAACTCCAGTCCATTCTTCTAACACCAGTGCTATGTATAGCTCTCTGCTCTTAGCTCCCGAAATACCTTCAAGCATAGCTTTTTTCTTATTCTATTGAAATTTCTTGTTTCTTTTTCTCCCAGGAACTATAAAATCTTTGAGAGCCAATACCATGTGTTATTGTAACTTCCTTGACTAACCCTGAATTAACATAAACATTTAACCCAAATTTATTGAATTGTGCATACAAAATGCAGGATCAGAAAGGAAATTTAACAACTCCCCTAGGTCTGTCCAGCAAGTTTTATTTAAATATCCAGCCTCTTTCTCTGATATCTTTACTTCAGCCTCTTTAGCTTAAGCAAACTTTTCCATTACATCACATTAAATTTTTTTTTTACTTTTGCTTATACAAAAATAATTTCAGGATTTTTCATTTGGTATTACTAGATATTGAACCCAGGGTGCTACATTGAGCTATATCCATCACCAGCCCTTTTTATATGTTCTTATTTTGAGGCAAGGTCTCACTAAGTTGTACAGACTGTGCTTGAATCTGACATTCTCCTGCCTCATCCATTGAGCATTCTTCTGCTATTTCCCTTATAATCTGAACAATGAAAATGTGGATAAATATATTTTATATATAATAAAAGCTATCTATCCTGTATGACCATAAAAACAAAACCAACTGTGACTCATACCTTTTTGTAAAACTAAACAAACAAAAAGAATAAACACATATACAATATTGATTATATTTTTTTAAAGCTGTTTCTCACCAGAAAAATGTCAGCTATCAATTTTTTGTACTATACCTCTTAAAGGAAAACTTTTGCCAATTCAGAATATCTGTGCATGTCTATAACTTGCATTGTCAAAGGACTCAGGCCAAAGAACTAGATATGATCCATTATCAAACATTCTATAAGTGCATAATTTAGGGTAAACCAATAGCATGAGAACATTTTAGAAAATGTAGACTACATTAATCAAGTATTCAAATTTTTAGCAAATGCTTAATTTCAATCAAGCATTTTTATATTGGCTTATGTGTAAAACCTGTCTGTCTATAGAACTGCTGAGTAGACTATATGAGATCATCTATAGCAAAATACTTGGGAAATTGAATACCATGTTTACATATCATAAATCCCTAATGTTGATTAGTTCTGAATTAAAGATATACAAAATATTCTTTTCTAGTTGCATACTTTTGTTCAACACTTATTGTGGACTTATGTCTTTTTTTTATTTAAAGAGGGGGGGAAGCAAAACAGAATAAAAGGGTAGAAACAATACAGAATTTCAAAAAAAAATAAACAGTAAGAAATCACTATTTAATACATTACATATTGTCTTCTTGGATATAGTTGTTCAAGTTACATAATTAAAGCATACAAAGTAGACATCCAAACAGTGAGACTGCAGTCAGTTTTGCTCATCCATCCAACTAAAACTTTAGCAACATGGTTATTAATTCCACACACTCAAACATACATGCAGTTATATCCTTTAGAATACTCTCTTTTCCTTTTTTTTCTTTACAATAACTATAATCCATTCTCGTAAACTACTTAGAAGTTCTACACATGTATAAGTCTCTACACAT